>PVHY01021577.1:0-23689 GCA_004024945.1 Uropsilus gracilis
CGCAGCCGCCCCTCAGACGTACTGCAGACGCCCCTCAGACACCCCGCAGTCGCCCGTCAGACGCCCCGCAGCCGCCCCACAGATGCCCCGCAGCCACCCCTCACACACTCCGCAGCCGCCCCTCAGATGCCCCTCAGACGCCCCACAGACACCTTGTAGCCACCCTGCAGACGTCCCGCATACACCCCGCAGCCGCCCCTCAGACATCCTGCAGATGCCCCTCAGACATCCCGCAGCCACCCCACAGACATCCCGCAGCCACCCCACAGACATCCATCAGGCGCCCCTCAGACGCCCCACAGACACCCTGCAGCCACCCCGCAGCCTGGCCCAGGAGTCCCCCTTCCCAGGGCCACAGCCTGTCCCGCAGGACACACTGGTGGCCCTTTAAGGCCCCCAAACCTTGGCATCCACCTGGGCGAAGAACTCCCCGAGGACCCTCCCCTCCCCCCCAAAAAAAAGGTGGCATGGTGACCTAGCTCGGCTCCTCCTGGGCCTGGGGCACTCTGCCACTCTCTGCGCCCTAAGCAACCAACCGCCACCTTAGTCTCCCAGGCGAAGCTCATTCTGCACTTTGAATTCGAAGTAGTTTCCATGGAACCGCATTTTTCTCTCTCAGTTCTCACACAGGCACAGTTTTTTAAATGCACAACCCAGAATTTACCTTTCTGACCATGGTCAAGGACTTGTGGCTATGTTGTTGTGTAGCCGCCCGCCCTCCTCCTCCAGAATTTTCTCTTTCCCCTCTAGGCCTGTATGACCTGTGAACTCTGACCCCACCCCTCCCCCACCATAGGGCTGTGTATCACCTTCAGTTGTGTTGCTGTTACCTCAGCTTTAGAAGTTATAACACACAAAGCTATAACACAACAACAACACAGGTATTAGAAGCCAGTGAGCTCTGCTCTGCCCTCCTTGGGCAGATGACATGTGAGGCTGTCATCTTGACAGAGCCACAGGCCACAGGTGCCATCTGACTGAGGAGCTGAAGACACAGACGTTTACTTTACCTGACTGCACTTGATGCAGGTGTGCAGTTGGCGGGCCAGCCTGTGAGATGAACCAGGGTGTTTAGAATTTTCAGTGCTTTTAATAAAGGCCAGATGAAGCCCCACCACCATCTTGATCCCACTGAACGAAGAACACACATCAGAAAACGTGCATTTCCCAGGTGTCTGGGATTTCATTCTGTGAATGTGAAACCAATCAATAAAAAATAAAAACGCACAACTCCTTGTCAGAGCGATAAAAGCGAAGAGACGGTCCCTCTCCAGGTTGACAGCGTGTGTGGGGAGAGCAGCCCCACACTCGAGCTGTCTCCCAGCGCCTGGAGCGAGCACCCTCCGTCATTAGGGCGCCGCGTGGAGGGAGTTTAGCACATCAAACGAGGCTGCTCTCTGCCTCTCGCTGGAGCCACGCCTCAGCCAGGTACGCAGAGCTGAAACTTTCCCGTAAACACGGCCTTTCTTCCTGGTTGTGTGACAATTCTAGACTCTGACACTTGCAGTTGACAGCACCAGCCATCAGGAGATAAAGGCGTGGAAGAAAGGGAAGGGAAACAATAAAAATAAACTTGCAGTCCCATGATGTACATCGGTCGCAGCCCAGATCACAGGCGTGCTGATGCAGGCAGCGACACACCTTGTCACCCGGGAGCCGGCGGTGGAGATATTTCCTGCCTGGCACATTGCAGGCCAGACTCCCTGGGCGTGGGGGACACCTCTGCTGGCTGGAGCCTGGGAGCCTCTCCATGAGATGGACAGCATGTTCAGACAGGTGTGTCCGTACGGGTAAGTCCGAACAAAGCAGCGTGGACATGCCAGTACCTGTGTCCTCGGCCCAGTGCTGTTAGAGTGAGGTGCCCTGGCGTGCGGGCACTCTCCCACCCCATGATGCCCGCATCTTGACATCTAGGTACAAGATGTTACTGTTGTCAGAGGCTGAGTAAAAGGCATCAGAAGCCAGGCATGGTGGCGCAGGCCTGTAAGTGGCAGCTCATTGAGTTGTGGCTGGGACTGGGAATCACGGTTCAAGTCCTGCCCGGGGCAGCATAGTGAGACCTAGTTCCAAAAAAATAGCTGGGCGTGGTGGTGTGCGCCTGTAATCCCAGCTACCTGGGAAGCTGAGGCTGGGGATGGCTTGAGTCTGTGGTACCCCGGGCAACCTGAGCCTGCGGTTCCATGGGCAAAAGTAGTGAGACCTGGTCTCAAAAAAAGGGGGGGCACCAGATACCCCTGTGCATTTCTTGGCACCTTCCTGGAACTCTACAAGTATGTCCAAATAATAAAGGAAGCAGTAGGAACAAAACAAGCTAAAGGCTCTTCTCTCCTGAAGCCGCTGGCCTGCAGGGCATGCGGGCAGGCAGGTGACTGTGTGGCAGAGAATGGAAATGCTTTGGGGTCGCCATGGCAGGATGGGGCGCAGGGTAAGGATACGGGGGCGCAGCACCTGTTTCCCATGTAGGGAGCTGACCTGTCCCCTGACAAACCATTTGAGTTCGGGTGAATTCCTGTCTGCTTGGAGACCAGAGCAGCCCTGGCTCCCCCCACCCTGATCCACCCCCCCCATCCTCCCATCCTCCCAGAGACTCGGATGATAAGCTCAGGCCTGGCACGGTGACAGGGAGTGTGGGTGTCTCCAGAGAGACATCGTGTCTTTTGTTAGGATGAAGGAGGGTGTTGCTATTCTCCTGGGCGTCCAAAGGGTCCGGAAGCAGCCAGAAGATGCCCACCAGACAATGCAGACACCATGCAAACAACAGGGTGTTAGGGAGAGGGAGGTGACAGCGTGCCCTGGAGAGGGCAGCGCATTAAAATAAACGCCCCCCCAAGCTGTAGCCACAGCCTCATGCTTGTTTGGGGCTAGGGACCAGGAAGCACGGGGTGCCCTCTGCAGATGCCCTCTACAGCTGCCCTCTGCAGTGTCCTGGTTCAGGACCTTCTTGAGCAGTGGCAGGAACCCCAGCTCCCGGCTGGAGGCTAACGGCCTGGGGTCCTAGGCCGCCTGGCCCGACGCTGCCCTCTGGGAAGCAGAGTCCTTCCTGCCCCTAGACCAGCATGGGGCTGGGATGTGGCGGCGGCCACGCGGAAGCTGAAGAAGGGCAGCTCACGCCTGGCTCGTGGCCCTTCAAGGTCTGACAGAGACGCACTGAGTGTGGGACCAGCATCCCAATGACTCTGGCGACAGATGCAGCAGAGCGGAGCCCACGGGAGCCCGAGGGAGCGAGAGGGACAAAGGCCGGCGCTCGGGCAGGGTTCAGTCAAGATCCCCCCACTCAGATGTTGGAACCCAGACCTCAGGATCTCAGCTGGAAACAGGGGCCTTGCGGGAGTGGCTGTAAGGGGAGGCCCCCCTCCAGCAGGCTGCGCCAGTCCCCGTGGTGGACTGAAAGGGGCACACAGGGGCACACAGGGGGCAGGGTAGCCGGCCGCAGCACCGCTGAGTAGGCGGGGTGGGGGGGACCTGAGCAACAGCACCACCTCCGCCCGGGATCACCCCGAGTCTGACGCCCACAGGCTGGGGCAGAGGAGCATCATGGGAAACTGAGGACTCTGGAAGAACTTTGGACAGTAATGTACCGTATTGGTCTGTAAGTTGTGTGAACGTGCCACGCCCACAGGACGTGAACACAGGTGTTAGGCAAGGACCCTTGGGGATTCTGCATCTTTTCTACCTGAATCTACCTGTTTAAAAACAAAACAAAAGTCTGTTTCTAATAGTAGCACAGCCCCACCTTGGAGATGTTGACAGTTTGGTTCCTGATCTTCAAAATAAAGCAAATGTCACCACGAAGCGAGTTAGAAATTATTTTTGCTTTGTTTTTTTTTGAAATTTATTTTTATTTATTTTTTAATTGATTGTATATATATATAAATTTTTGCTATTCAAGGTACATAGAGTTTGTGTCCTGGAGTGTGTAAGCATGCACTAGCCTTATATCTAAATAATGTTTAAATGAGCCGGGCCCGGTGGCTGGTGCCAGTAAGCTTCAGCCTATGAAGCGGCTGGGGCTAGGAATCGCAGTTCGAGTCCTGCTCAGGGCAACACAGCGAGACCTAGTCCCAAAAAATAGCTGGGTGTGGTGGTGCATGCCTGTAATCCCAGCTACCTGGGAAGCTGAGGCTGGGGATGGCTTGAGTCTGTGGTACCCCGGGCAACGTGAGCCTGTGGTTCCACAGGCAAAAATAGCGAGACCTAGTCTGAAAAAAAAAAAAAAAGTCTAAATGTCTTCACTAAAAGAGACTGTTGCTAAAAAAACTGCTAACCACCCTATGAGCCTCCAGCGAGCCATAACAAATTTGTTGGTGGAGCTGGGCGTGGCAGCGTGCACCTGTAATCCAAGTGCTGGGAGGCAAGAGGCCAGGGATTGTTTGAATTCCCAGGTTCAAGACTACCCCAGCAACATAGTGAGACCTGGTCTTGAAAAAACAGCCGGGTGGGGTGGTGGACGCATGTAATTCCAGATACCTGGGAGGCTGAGGCTGGGGAACGCTTGAGTTCATGGGATCAGGACTACCCTAGACAACATAGCAAGACCTAGTCTTAAAAAAGAAAGAAAGAAAAGAAAATAGAAAACCTTAAAGCTGCTTTGGGAAGAACGAATATTCCTTGACTTCTGGAACCAACCCAGAGGGTCCCAGGGGACAGCTGACGACCAAGGTCCTGGTGGATGTGACACTGGATTTCGATGGACATTGGGTGTCCTCAAGTCACAGCCGCCTGCTTCTCACTGCCCTCTGCCCCTGCAGGAGACCCACGGCTGCCTGGCTTAAGGCAGGGGTCGTGACCTGTGCTGGAGGTCAGAGACCCCTGAGGCCACAGGCTTCGTGGTGGCCAACGGGCAGCTGTGTCCTCTGCCAGCCCTGATGCAGGTTCAAAGCTCTCTACATGTCCCCCTCCAGGCAGACGCTGGGCTTGCTCAGCCCTGGCTTGGTAAGTAGCTCTCTGAGGCCGTTTGCATGCCTCGGGGGTGTGGGGGACCCCGCACCTGCAGACACATCCTGTGCTGTGCTGCCGGCACACACGGGCAGCTGCTCCTGGCCAGCGCCACTTGGGCCGGTCAGGGTCAGGCTCCCATCTGGTCCGACCTTCAGGTGCCTGGACTTTGGCCCCAGCAAGCACAGCGGCCACACCCCCAGCAGGAGCCGAGCTGACACAAGTATGGGCGTGTCTTGGAAGATGCTGGATGGCCTCCTGCCCGCCTGCTCGGGTGGCCCCCAGACACAGAAAGCACCCCCCAGGGCAGGGCAGGACACACGGGGAAGTGCCCAGAGGGCCTGGAGACAGAGGCCTGTCCTTGTGGGTCAAGAGCAAGCAGGATCCGCTGCTGGTGAAGCTCAGACCAACAACGATGTGGGGATGAGCGTGGCCATTCAGGGCCGGCTGGTGATGAGACAGGCCCCAGCCACAGCGTGTGTGCTGCCGGAGAGATGTTCAGGACAGGAAGTGGGTTGATGGTATGGGGGAGGGGGGGGAGAGGAAGCAAGGGGAGAGGGGAGGGCCGGAGGGGGAGGGGAAAGGAAGGGAAGGGCAAGGAGCGGAGAGGGGGTGACAGTTAAGAGGGAGGGGTTTTGGGGGGAGCCATGGCGCTGTCTAAACGAGAGAGCGGTGAGGGTTGCACCACCTTGAGATTGTGCTAAAAGCCACTGAATTGCTCCCTTTAAACATGGTCATGTCCATGCTATGCAAACCCCGGCCTCCACCTTCAGAGGGGGCTTCGTCCCGGAAGCCAGAACAGCCTGAGTCCGGGGACACAGCTACCCGCCCCAGCTCTGCTCCACAGAGGTCACCTGCACGGAAGGCCAGCGGAAGGCCTGGCGTGGAGTCGCCACACCCCACCCCATGGGGCTTCCCAGGGAACAGGGCCGCCAGGGTGTGAGCACGAGCTCCTCATCGTGCCATCTGCCGGGCAGCCCCTCCCGGCACAGACTGACCTCGTGCAGGCCGGGCCGGACGGCCAGCCGCCTCTGCTGCCCTTGAGCTGCGCCCCCTTGGATAAAATAACATCCCCCGGAGGAAGCAGCTCGGCATCCGGGTCCCAGGGCAGCTGGGGACCTAGTGCGCACGTGGACCCCGGCGAGAGGCCGTGAACGCATGAGCAAGGACACGGATGGTGCTGGGTGTCACCTTGGGCTGTGCCTGGTCAGTCAGCGGCTGGCTCTGGTGATGTGTCCCCTGCCTCGGGGGCGGGTGGAACCAGGAGGCTCCTGTTTTATTCAGAGAGCGGCTTCTTCAAAACCACCACCGGCTTTAGCAGGGACGCGGGGCCAGGAGCAGGCATGGACAAGTGCTGGCTACCTGTGGGCCCCGGGCCCGGGCGCTTGCCGAGGTCGGGAGACAGCCAGCTGGGGCGCTGTTGCCTGCTGCGCCCCGAGCTTCCGTCCCTAGAAAAGCGCCGGTTGAAAGTCACGCAAACGCCTTGGTTTCTGGGAACGGGCTCTCCAGGGCGGGCCCCGGGCGTGCGTGCGGCTGTGGGAGGCAGAGAGTTGGTCCGCCTTGTGTTTCTGGAGCTGGCCGGACGCCGCCCGACTTTGCAGCACTCCGCTCCGAGGGTGACCTTGAGCCCTCTGCCACCTAGGCCACGGCTTGGCCTGTCTCTCTCCCACCTGTGGGCCTGAGAGGAGCCTGTGGAAGCCCCTCCCAGGCTTGGTCCCAAGGGTGGCAGTGCACACTGGGAGGCGAACACCAGGCTGAGTTTGGGATTCTCCCAGATGGGACGTGGTTCCCCTCCCCCCCACCCCTCAAGCTGACAGGCGTGTCGCGGCTGGGCCACCGCCAGCTGAGAGTTGTCACCCAGCCTTGTCCAAAGGGTGACAAGGACAGTGTCCTCTATTGTCTCCCAAAACGGGCGCGCAAACCGGCAACAAAGACAGCCGGCCTGCGGGAGCCCTCGGCCCCGGGCTCCACCGCGGCCGGCACGGCAGACAGCGGAGGCGGGACGGCAGAGAATGTGGGATGACAGCCGGCTTTGTGTGCGCACGCCTGTCCTCGCCGGAGGCGGAGGCCTTCCACGCTTGTGTCCATCTGATTTGGGGGCAGCCAGAGCCATGGAAGCTGTCAGGGCCTGCCGAACCCCCACCTCAGATCCCCCAGTTTTCCCAGGGCTCCCAGGGACCAGATCACTTGCAGGCCTTTGGCTTTTGGGGGATAAAAAGGTCCCCCAGAGTGAGGGCCCCAGAGGTGGCATGGGGCCACACTTGGGGCCTCCGGCCTCTCGGGGTACAGAGGAAAGCCCCTGCAGTCAGCGAAGAGCCTTGACCTTGTCCCCATGTCATTCCACCACCCCCAGGTCCCCAAGTGACTCCTGACATCAGATCCCCTCCCCACACGGGGGCCCCTCCCAGTCGCAGCAGTGCAACCTAAAGGGCCCAACCTGCTCCCTGTGGGTGACCCTTGGAGGGGTCTCTGGAGACTTGAGTGGAACTTCCGGAAGTTTCCGGCAGGCCAAAGGAAGCAGCACACCATCTGGGGTCAGAGAGGAGCAGGGAGTGGGCAGTGGGGCAAGGGTCAGGCAGGGGGTCTTCCTGGGCAAGAGACAGGGTCACCCAGCCCCTCAACTGCCGAGCTCGGGCCCTGTCGCAGGTGGGGCTGAGGCAATTGGGGTCACAGAGAAAGACACAGGGAAAGCAGCCCGCAGAGAGGCTTTGGTGATAAAACGTGTCCCCCGCAACTGCCACACCTCCCCCCAAAACACAGCCCACACAAAGTTGCCCTGTCCTGCTCCCCTGGCAGAGCTGGAGGAAAGGCCCCTGGGCCAGGCAGTGACAACAGTGGGGACACAAACAGGGGAAGCACCCTGGGAGCAGTGGGGGCTGGGCGGGAGCCCTGTCGCCGACAACCACACATGAGTCATAATAACAGCTGCCTCTTGGGACCTTTAAAATTGGCTGAAATGAGGGCCAGGCATGGTGGCACGTGCCTGTAAGCAGCAGCCTAGGAAGCCGTGGCTGGGGCCAGGGATCGCAGTTCGAGCCCCACTGGGGGCACGTAGCGAGACCTAGTCCCAAAAAAATACCTGGGCGTGGTGGTGTGTGCCTGTCATCCCAGCTACCTGGGAAGCTGAGACTGGGGATTGCTTGAGTCCAGGGTACCCTGGGCAATGTGAGCCTGCAGTTCCATGGGCAAAATAGCGAGACCTGGTCTCAAAAAAAAAAAAATTTGCTGAAATGTATAGCTGGGCGTGGTGACGTGTGCCTGTAATCCCAGCTACTAGGGAGGCTGAGGATAGGAATCACCTCAGTTCACGGGTTCGAGACTACCCTGGGCAACAGCAAGATCTGGACTCAAAAAAATAATAATAAAAAAAAATTGGCTGAAATGAGAGAATAAATAAATAAAATTAGCCTCAAAGAAAACCAAAATTAACCCGCAGCCAAGGCAAGACTCTCCCCAGCTCAGGAGTCATCCTCTCAGAGGGGCCATTAGGCAACAGGTGTTCAAAGTCCACAAACTGGTGGTGCATGGGGGGCGGGGACCAGGCCCCAGGGGATCAGCCCCAGTGAGGCTCAAGCCCTGCCCCACCCTGATGGGACGCGCAGTCGCTGACCATCCTGCCTGTGACAGCACAGTACAGGAAAAGGGCACAAGGGTCGCACTGTCAAGTGGCAAATGAGCCACAAGCCACAGGAAAGTGGATGGGTGTGAGCACAGGAGCTGGAGCACAGCCCCCAGGAGTGTCACCTGGTCATCGCTCAGCCCAGGGGTAGATGCGGGGGCAGACCTACCCCTTTTGGGCGAAAGGTTGCCCTTTGGGCTGCTCGGGGCTGATTCTCTGTGACACTGGTGTCCTGCTCCCGGTCCTGACAAGGACAGGAGCTCGGCACAGGCTGCCGGGGACACAGAGGAACTCGGGGCTGGTGG
The DNA here is from genome assembly GCA_004024945.1 of Uropsilus gracilis. NCBI lineage: Eukaryota > Metazoa > Chordata > Mammalia > Eulipotyphla > Talpidae > Uropsilus > Uropsilus gracilis. The sequence goes on from PVHY01021577.1 coordinate 8,860, forward strand.
GTGCCGGAGGCGAACGGGATGGTGGCCCCGGCCGCGGAGACCTGGCTCAGGGAAGAGGTGACAGAGGGCGCAGGATGCATGGCCAGCCCCACACTCAGGGCCCGTGGATGACACACGGGCCATGGAAGACGGTGGCCGTTTCCAGACGCCAAGGACGGTTTCTCCGGGTGATGAAAACACCTCACCTGGAGGGAACTATGTTTTTATCCAGAAAAGGTACAAAGAAGCAAAGGAGAGACCCCGGGATGCCTCCCTCCCTGGAGCGCGGGGGAGGGGGTGGGGGTGTGTGGCACGGGGCTGGGGGGCTTGGGGGGGTGTCAGCATCCGGGAGCACCCCCCAACCCTCCCCCTCCCCCTCAGGTCCCTGTGTTTTTGCCTCAAAATGTCATATTTCAACTGCTGCTCATTTTTACTTTTTAATTGATTAATTAATTAATTAATTAGAGACTAGGTCTGGCTGTTTTTGCCCATGGAACTGCAGGCTCACGTTGCCAGGAGTACCACAGACTCAAGCCATCCCCAGCCTCAGCCTCCCAGGTAGCTGGGATTACAGGCGCGCGCCACCACGCCCAGCTATTTTTTGGGACTAGATCTCGCTGGTTGCCCCATGGGACGCGAACCGTTATCCCCAGATCCAGCTGCGACTCCATAAGCTGTTGCTTACAGGCACACGCCACCGTGCCCAGTGACCTTTCTTTTTTGAAACCAGGACAGACTCAAAGCAACTGTGGCAACAGTGTGGGGGCTCTTGTAGTAGCCACCCAGCCCCCCAACAGGTTACAGCTCACTCACAGGCTAGTGTGGAGCCATCTCCCCACCAGCCTTACACAGAGGTCACGTCCTGCCCACAGACAGCCTCCACCTCCCCCAGGCCCTCCCCACCACACCCCTGGCCCAGCGGGCCAGAGCCGCCCCTACTCTGGCACGGTCACCCTGACAGGTTTCCACCAAGCTCTGAGCCTGAGGGTGCCCCGGTGCTGGCCTCGGCGCCCCCAGAAGGGCTGGGGGGGGAGGGACACTCAGGGCTGTGGGGAGTTCCTGCCAGGGCAGAGGGCGGGCAATGCACGGTTCCTTTCTCTGGGGTGAGCGCCAGGGACAGGCAATTTTGGGGGGGCTGAGTGAGCGTCGGCCCCCCAACACCAACGGAGAAAGACGGGTCCCTCCTTCCTGGGGGTGAACACGCACCTTGGGCCCAGGCCACGGGGGGCAGCCTCCACGTGGGCACGTGGCCAGGCTCCCCTCCAGAGGGGGACGCAGGCTGCCCTGTGATGCTGGACCCCAGGAGTCCGGAACTTCGGAGGAGGAGTTTGTACACGTGGATGCGGTAGAGACCCCAGGCACTGGGATGTGCACCCCCATGCACACACACAAACACACAAACACACACATGCACACGTGTGTTGGTATCCATGGCCACGTGCCCTCCAGTGTTCAGACGTTTATGTAGCATCGCTGCTCCCCGAGCTGTGACATGTGGCACTGCCTGAGCGCCAGACGTGGCGCCTGAGGACACACTTGCACACACTGACACAATCACCGTTACCACCAGCACAGCACACTAGCAGCGGGGATGTGCCCCATGGCGAGACCTTTCAAGATCTACTCTCTTCATCACCGCAGTCCCCAGCCTAGAAGAGCGGCCACCATGCCATGTCCCCTCCCGGAACTCCATGGTGACACATACTCAGATGGTCCCCACAGCCACTTCTCAGTCCACCTCTGGCAGACACCGATATTTTCTCTGATCTGAGTGTGTTTTGATTCCACAGGGAAGTGAATTCAGAATTTCTTTTTTTTTTTCCGAGACCATATCTCTCTATGTTGCCCTGAGTTGTCTTGAACCAGCGAACTCAAGTGGTTCCTAGCCTCAGCCTCCCAGGTAGCTGGGATTACAGGCACATGCCACCACACCCAGCTAGTTTTTGGGAACTAGGTCTCGCTACGTTGCAAGCAAGACTCAAACCACGATCCTTGGTCCCCGCTGCGGTTTCCTAGGCTGCCGCTTACAGGCATGTACCACCATGCCCAGCCTAGAATTTCTTTATCTTAGTATAATGTTCAACTTTAGCCAGGCACGGTGGCTCGTGCCTGTAAGCTTCAGCCTATGAAGCGGCCAGGGCTAGGAATCGCGGTTCGAGTCCCGCCTGGGGCCCGTAGCGAGACCTAGTTCCAAAAAAATAGCTGGGCGTGGTGGCGCGCGCCTGTCATCCCAGCTACCTGGGAAACTGAGGCTGGGGATTGCTTGAGTCTGTGGCACCCCGGGCAACGAGAGCCTGCGGTTTCACAGGCAAAAATAGCGAGACCTAGTCTCAAAACAAAACAAAACAAAACAAAACAAAAATAATGTTCAACTTTAAAAGACAGACGGCCAGGCACAGTGGCATGCGCCTTTAACCCTAGCCTAGGATGGAAGGCCAAGACTGAGAATCGCTTGGGTCCACGGGTTTGAGTCCTGCCAGGGACAACACAGCAAGAACTAGTCCCAAAAAAATAGCTGGGCATGGTGGCATGTGCTTGTAATCCTAGCTACCTGGGAGGCTGAGGCTGGGAATCGCTTGAGTCTGGGGTACCGTGGGCAACGAGAGTCTGCAGTTCCCTGGGCAACACAGTGAGACCTAATCTCTGAAAAATAATAATATTAATAAAATAAAATAAAAAATAAACGGCCTGGCTCACTGTTTGGTTAAGTCTCTCACCAGTGTGATAAGGCAACGGCACCATCGAATCTCTGTAGCAGTATCTCTACATGACAGTCCCTTTAAATTGGAGTTGGATAGCTGAGTGCAGTGGCACGTGCCTTTAACCCCAGCCTACAACAGGAGGCTGAAACTGGGAATCGCTTGAGTCTACGGGTTCAAGATCTGCCTGGGGATAAATCTCACAACATAATGAGATTTGGTCTCAAAAAATAGCTGGATGTGGTGGTGCGCGCCTGTCATCCCAGCTACCTGGGAGTCTGAGGCTAGGGATCTCAAGTCCGGAGTACCTTGAGTAATGAGATTCTGCGGTTCCCTGGGCAACACACTGGGATCACTTGAGTCCACGGATTTGAGACTACCCTGGGCAACATAGTGAGACCTGGTCTCGAAAAAGCAGCCAGGCGTGGTGGTGGGTACCTGTAACCCCAGCTACCTGGGAGGCTGAGGGTGGGGATCGCTTGAGTCCACAGGATCGGCACTACCCCTGAGCAACATAGTGAGACCTAGTCTTAAAAAATTTTTTTTAAAAAAACAGGCACCCCATCTGGGTGGTTTCCTAGTAGTCACTGGCACAAAGTAAACAGCCTTGTCTCTGACTTTGCCCGTTTTCCGCTGCGTTGCGCTCCATGGCTCCGGAGAGATGTTTCCACATTGAGGCCGCTCACGGTGACGCTTCCGTCGGCTGCGCTTCCGTCCTCCACTTCCAACTTTTCAGTGGTCGGTTTTCCGAAGGCCTCTGCCCTTACGGTGCTCGGCGTGAGGAAAGGCTTCGCTCACCCCAACATTAAAAAAAATACATTTATCCAAAATTTCCCCAATGACTTCATGGTTCCCTGAATAACCCAGAAACATGTCCTAAGCGAGCCTTCTTTCTGGAATAATTGTGCCATTGCTGCGGCGTCGCCAGGGACGGCTGGGAGGCATCGTCCCCCCGGGCTGAGCAGGAACCCCCTCTCCGCGCCCACCCCGCCCTGATGTCTGCATCTCGCCCTGGACCCCATCCAGGTCGCACGTCGCGTGAAGCGTCCGCCTCTCCCAGGCTTCTCCGGCTCATTGTGGGCTAAGAATCTGCCTGTCGTTCTCCCCAGTGGCATTTGCAGGCATTATTTCTAATCTCTAAAAGGGGGGTGCTTTCCCCTTTCAGGCTGACGGTCTGAATTGTGTCCGAGGCCGACGCCTGCAACCTGCCGGCGTGATCTTCTTAGGAAGGACATCGTTAAGGATGTGATCAAGTCCAAATGGAGCTGTCCTGGGCCGGGGAGCCTCTAAATCCGATTTCCAAATAAGAAGTGGGAAATCCGGGCGCAGCCTCCCAAGAAGCACCGCGTGGTGGAGGCAGAGCCTGGAACGAGGCTTCTGCCCACCGAGGGCTGCCAAGGCTCGCTGCTGCACCAGCCGCTGATCTGCAGCCCTGGGACGCCCGGGCCGTGGCTCCCTGGCCTTCGGGAGTGTTAGGGATTGTTTCTGTGGTTTGAAGCCACTCATCTGTGATCGCTTGCCAAGAGCACCCCGAGAATCCCACCCACCCCGTCACTCCGAGCAGGTCTGGGTACCGAGTCCCCGCAGGCCACTGACCAGGCCCGGGCTGCTGAAAGGCAGCATCAGCCTCCAGCAAGCTGCTCTGGGCACCAACAAGGACCCCCTCTTAGGCTTCTCTCCAAACTGCTTTCCTGTGTCCGAAGGTGCCCCCATGTGCGGGCACCCTGAATGACGTCACAGCAGCATGACTCGTAACGGCCAAAAGGTGGAGCAACACCAGCAATTTTTATTATAAAAATAGCACATAAAGCCTCCGCACAAAGGCACACGCCCGGGCGGTGAGGCCGGCCAGTGCCTGGCCCTTTCATGGAAATGGTCCCGTACACTCCGATGGCAAGGGGGGCGGGCTGGCCGGCCGCTCTGCAAAATGCCCAGGGTCTGCCAGTAACTGCAGCCTATGTCGCCTGAGACATGTTCCCCTGCGTGACCCATCATTGTGCAAACACGCTAGCGTGTAATGATACAACCACACCCAGCCTCCTGGGGGCACTGACACACGTGGCCCATTGTTAGCTGAAATGCCTTCATCCGTGCATGACTGTGAAGACACAATTGCTCTGTGATCCAGCAATTCTCTGCTGGGTGTACACCCAGAGTAATTAAAAGCAGGGTCTTCAAGATATGCTCACACCCATGTTCACAGCGGCAAGTCTCACAATAGCCAACGTGAAGCAACATCCACGGATGAATGGAGAAACACAACACGTCCAGCCAGGCCTTGGAATATTATTCAGCCCTGAAGATGGAAAGGAAATTCTGACACAGGCCAGCCGGTGCATGAAGTCTGAGGTGGAATTCTGCTCGGTGCAATATGCCACAAAAGACGTCCTGGTCACAGAAGGACACATCCTGTGGGATGCACTCATCCGTGGTCCCAAGAGGAACCGCAGCCACAGAGACAGGAGGTAGAGCAGGTGGGTGCGGGGGCTGGGGGGAGTTCGTGTTTGGCATGCAGAAGAGGAGAGTTCTGGAGCTGGAGGGTGGAGCTGGTTGAGCAACATGTAAGTGTAGCCATACCACTGAGCTGTGCAGGTCATAAACGTGGTTTAAAGGGCACATTTTCTGTAATGTGCATTTTATGATCTTTTTTTGAGACCAGGTCTCACTATTTTTGCCCATGGAACCACAGGCTCACATGGCCACCCCCAGCCTCAGTTTCCCAGGTAGCTGGGATGACAGGCACGCGCCACCACACCCAGCTATTTTTTGGGACTAGGTCTCACTGTGTTGCCCTGAGCGGGACTTGAACCGCGATCCCTAGCCCCAGCCGCTTCATAGGCTGAGGCTTACAAGCCACCGTGCCCGGTTACAATTTTTTTTTTTTTGAATCTAGGTCTTGCTATTTTGCCTGGAGAACCACAAGCTCACATTACCCGGGATACCATGGACTCAAGCAATCCCCAGCCTCAGCCTCCCAAGTAGCTGGGATTACAGGTGTCTGCCACCACACCCAGTTATTTTTGGGGGACTAGGTCTTGCTGTGTTGCCCTGGGCGGGTCTCGAACCCGCAGACTCAAGCAATTCCTAGTCCCAGCCTTACTCTGTAGGCTGCGATTAAAGGCGCTCGCTACCATGCCCGGCCTACAATGTTTTAAAAGAAAAAAGGAGCCCCTGGCTCTTGACCACCCACCCTGCCGTGGTGATCTCAGCTCCGTCCAGGAGGCCTGGAGGAACCCGGAAGCGATGCAAACATGGCCGCCAGGAAAGCCTCGGCCACAGGGAAACCCAGCACCAAGGGCTGCAGGGCACCAGGACACCGGGGCCGCCCACAGCTGGGAGGGCCCTAGCTGGAGCCTGTGCTGCGTAGAGGCAGAACCAGCAGGCCTGAAGTGCACCGGCCCGCAGGGGCCCTGGCTGCCAAGCTGCCCTCTGACCCAAAATCTTGCCCCAGGCCGCCTTCTGCTCCTCCCCCTGTCTCTGCCACTTCCTGTTTTTGTCTGCTTTTTTTTTTTTTTTTTTTTGAGACCAGGTCTCGCTATTTTTGCCCGTGGAGCCACAGGCTCGTGTTGCCCAGGGTACCACATCTCAACCCATCCCCAGCCTCAGCTTCCCAGGTAGCTGGGATTACAGGCACACGCCCCACGCCCAGCTGTTTTTTTGGGACTAGGTCTCGCTATGTGCCCCCAGCCTTTATCTGTCTTTTTTTTTGAGACTAGGTCTCGCTTTGTTGCCCAGGGTAGTCCTGATCCTGTGGACTCAAGCAATCCCCAGCCTCAGCCTCCCAGGTAGTGGGATTACAGGAACCTGCCACCACGCCTGGCTGCTTTTTCAAGACCAGGTCTCGCTAAGTTGTCTGGGGTAGTCTCGAACCCGCGAACTCAAGTGATCCCTGGCCTCTTGCCTCCCAGCGCTTGGATTACAGGCATGCACCACCACGTCCGTCTGTCCCTGCAGTCTGGTAGTCCCCCCAAAGACAAATCTGTGTCTCAAACCCCAGACCTGTGAACGTGACCGTACGTGGAAGATGCGCCCTCCAGAGAGCACCTGCAGCCTCCCCTCAGCCGCCCAAGCAGCAGAATTCCAAGCAGACACCTCCGGCCTGTTCTTACCTGGCAGTCACCGCTCCCCCCGCCCCCGTGCCCCCCGGAAATCTGGTGTCCGTGCTTGACTTCCAGTTCTCTCTCTCGGCCTCCCTCACTAGCTCGAGGATATGTGGACCCCGAGCTCTCTCCCTGTCCATGCTGAGTCTCTGCCCTCCAGCAGCCCCCAACTGACCATCCCTGGCAGCTCTTCCCCTCCAAGCTCCCCCAGAGAAATGCCAGGAGTTCGTCATAGCTACCCAGGCAAGATCACCCAGGTCAGGCGGCCCTGGGGCCTGCAGCAAGGGTAGAAGACATGGGAGAGGAGGGACAGGGAGACCGCAGCCCCCTACAACGGTGGAGGCAGAGAGCAGGTGCTGTGGCCACGAGCCCAGGACGCATGTGCCCCAGAAGCTGGATGTGCAGGAGAGGCCTGCCCGAGGGTCTCCAGAGGGAGCGCAGTCCTGCCACGCCTCGGGGCTCAGCGCGAGGCTTGGCGCAGAGTGGGAGCTCAGTAGCCCCGGGGAGCCAGCCTGGATCCGCCTGCTGGCCCTCAGGCCTGACCCAGCTGCCCAAGCTGGGAGGCCGGCTGCAGACTCAGGGCCCCAGGCCTGGCTGACCTGGGCACCCAGAGGCCTGTGACCATGAGCACCACCTGGGGTACTGATCCCATGGATTTGCATGAAAAGTGACCTTTCTATATCCTTATTAGGGACCGTCTCTCAGCGGGGGAGGGGGGGCTGCGTGACACTGCCCCAGTGAGGGACCCGGGACACACAGTGCTCCTGGGGGAAGCCGGACACACGACCCACGCGGTGCGAGTCCATGGAGGCGACACGCCCAGGACGGGCTCAGCCACAGGGACAGGAAGTGGGCTCATGATGCCAGAGGCTGGAAATGGGGTGACTGCCGGTGGGGCTGGGGTTTCTTTTGGGGCAACAGAATGTTCTAGAAATAGTGCACCGGATGTACCCACCACTTTGTGAGTGCACAAAATGCCACTGAGATGCTCACTGTAAAATAGTTCATTTGGGTAAACCCCTGGGATTACAATGTTGTGAAATTTATATGTAAATTTTTTTTTAAAAGTTCATTTGCTGGGCAGGGTGGAGTGTACCTGTAAGTGGCAGCCTAGGAACCCGTGGCCGGGGCCAGGGATCGCGGTTCGAGTCCCGCCTGGGACCCGTAGTGAGATCTAGTTCCCAAAAAATAGCTGGGCGTGGTGGCGCGCGCCTGTAATCCCAGCTACCTGGGAAGCTGAGGCTGGGGATGGCTTGAGTCTGTGGTCCCCCGGGCAACGTGAGCCTGTGGTTCCACGGGCAAAAATAGCGAGACCTGGTCTCAAAAAAAAAAAAAAAAAAAGAGCCACAGCCGGGGTCTCAGGCTGACCCCTCCCCAGCTCCCAGGTCTGGGTTAGCCTCAGGGGAGGGGAGGTACAGAGCTGATGCCCAGACCTCTGGGAAGGATCCTGAGACCCTGCTGGCCCCACCCCCAGTTCATCGCTGGGAGCACAGCTTAACAAGCTCAGGTCAGGTGACCCGGGCCTGGTGAACCCCCACCCCTTCCGGCCAGCTGAGCCAGTGGGACGCACTTTGTTCCCATTGCACAGACCTGAACACCGAGGCCGGAGGAGGTCTCAGGGAGAACCCAGACAGGAGCTGGGTTCCCAGGCCCAGCCCAGCCCGCCCCCCCAGCAGCCTCCACTCCCCACCTCACCCAGTTCCTGGTCCCCAGACTTCAGCCAGCCCCCTCCATGGTACGGCAAGGAGGGGCATTGTCTGTTCTCATTAAGCCTCCATCTTTAAGCCAGTCGTTGCCGTAGCAACAGTCTGAACTGACCTTTGTGTAGAAAAAAGGACGACCTTCCCTCCTGGCTGCCCCCTCCCGCCAGGAACAGTTTAAAGGCATCTGTCTAAACAATGCATTCTGGCTGCACACGGCCTGGGAATTTCAATCCACGCAGCTCAGCCTCTACTAAACCAGGCAGAACCGCTCCCCGAGAGGGTTACCATGCACACTCCAGAGTGGGGGGCCCGGGGACCCTCCAAACCCAGGAACACTGACCGGAGGCCCAGCCACACTGCCCACCAGTGCGGGGACCCAGCAGGTGGGGGCAGGGCCGCAGAGGCCACTCCTTGGCCCCAGGAACAGACGCTGCCCCTCACACACACCTGTCGCTCTCCCCCTCAGCTCCCGGAAGAAGAACAGCCTCCCTGAAGTCCTTCCCCCCAATCTCAACCAGTGATGGGGACGGAAGGAAAAAGAACAAGAAAGGAAGTCCCCTCGGTTTCCCTTTGGCAGGGTTTCTGCCAAGCGCCCTCCCTGCCCGGCCCTCCCGATGGGCCCCCAGATCTCATTCCCCTGCTCTAGACTCTGCTGTGGCTCCCCAGTGCCCGCCTGCAGCCCCCTCCTCTAGCCACATCTGTGCCCAGCCCACCTGCGAACACACCGGCTGCCTGACGCCTCGGGACCTGCACGTCTCCTTCCGCCCCTTGGCACCTCTGCCCGCGGCTGGTCCCTCCTCTCCCTGCGTGTCTCCGCTCAGAAGCCTCCCATCTTGTCCCTTCCCTTAGTCAGGACAGAGACGGACGAGAGACAGAAAGGGCAGAGTGGCAGAGACCCAGTAGGCAGCTCTGTCTAGCTCCCTCGCTGCCAGCGAGCAGAGGGTGGGAGCCAGGGCTGCCCTTATCAGCATTTTCCATCTCGCCCCTTCTTCAGACTCTGGCTGTGTGGGTCCCGTGCCACGCGCACGGCCCGTGTGCCGCAGGTATGGGCTCACCGGCCCCCGAGCTTGGCAGACACCTCTGATGCCCACGTCTCCTCTGCCCTGGGCCCACCTGATGGCCACTCTTTTTTTTGAGACCAGGTCTCACTATTTTTGCCTGTGGAACCGCAGGCTCACGTTGCCCGGGGTACCACGGACTCAAGGAATCCCCAGCCTCAGCTTCCCAGGTAGCTGGGATGACAGGCGCATGCCACCACGCCCAGCTATTTTTTTGGAACTAGTGCCCCCGGTAGACTCAAACCGCAGTCCCTGGTCCCAGCCACAGCTTCCTAGGCTGCCGCTTACAGGCATGCACCGCCATGTCCGGCCTGATGGCCACTCTTAACGCGGTCTCATCTGCCGAGAACCTTCATCCAAATAAGTCCCTGAGGGTGGGCCCATGTCTTCCTGAAGGATGCGACTGGACCCCCACCCCCACCTCAGTTGGCACAGACCAGTGCCCTGTCTGCTCCCCTTTCCTCACGGCCGTCCTGAGGTGTGGCCTGAGCTCTGTGAGCCCTCTTGCTCCCCTGGGCAGCCCCAGATGCCCCTGCCCGGTCTCCAGGCCTCTCAGAGGCATGGAGGCTCTCTCTGAGCTCCCAGGTCAGGCTGGGCAACCCTTTCACGGTGCCGGCATGCAGGCTGGCAGCGTCTCTGCTCCATGCCTGGCACACAGCAGGGTCACACTGCTGGGGGCGCTGGAGCCTCGAGAACTAGCAGTAGCACACGCAGAGGCCCCGCGCCCCGACCTGGGGCGTTCACTTTCCACCGGAACCCCCAGAAGTCACCTGAGGCCAAGGAGTAGGTCAGGGTCAGGCAGGTCTTAGGGTTCAGGGAGGAGGGCTTGGGGGAGCCGGCACAGAGGCTGCTGGCCCCAGAATCTTGCACAGGGACCCCAGCTTCTAGCACTCCTTCCCCCGTCTCTATCACTTCCTATTTTTGTCTCTGTTTTTTTTTTTTTGTTTTTTTTTTGAGATGACGTCTTGCTGTTGCCCAGGGTGGTCCCGATCCTGTGGACTCAAGCCATCCCCAGCCTCAGCTTCCCAGGTAGCTGGGATGACAGGTGCGCACCACCACGCCCAGCTATTTTTTTGGAACTAGGCCCCTAGGTGTCCCCGGCGGGACTCGAGCCACAATGCCTGGCCCCGGACACGACTTCCTAGGCTGCCACCTACAGGCATGCGCTGCCATGCCCCGCCCCGGTTGCTTTTTCAAGACCAGGTGTCGCTAGTTGCCTGGGGTAGTCTCAAACCCGCGAACTCAAGGGATCCCTGGCCTCTTGCCTCCCAGCGCTTGGATTACAGGTGTGCACCCCCCCTGCTGTCTCTCTCTCTCTCTCTCTCTCTCTGTCTTGATCTCTATGTTTCTCTTGGTCTTTCTTCTGTCTGTCTCTGTCTCTGTTTCTTGGTGGCATTTGTCCTCTGTCTGTCACTCTCAGCATCTCTGTGTCTCTCTCTGGCCCTATCTTGGCCTCTATCTCTGTCTCTCTTGCTCTGTCTCTGTGTGTACCACCGCCTCTCTTTCTCTGCCCCTCTGTCTCTCTCCGTGCAGCTCCACCTGTGTGCCCTCTGGGCTTCCCACGCCCTCCCTGGTCTCCTTCAGGAGGAGCTGGGTCCTGCCTGCACGATCCAGGCAGGCTCACCGTCGGTTCCAGCAGCTGAAGAAGGGCGTTGGGAGCCCTTGGCGGCGTCTTCACAGGGTGTGTACAAGTGAACGGAGGAAGCCGACCGGCAGGCAACAGCCACCGGAGCTGCCCTCCTGCCAGGGCGAGACTTTCATCCCCGCCTCCTAGGCCCGGGGTGTCCTCTCACGCAGGCCCACACCCGCCGGCCAGGCGTGTGAGGTGCGGGGCGGCAAATACCACGGGTGCTGCCCACAGAGGCTCCTGGCGGAAGGGCAGAAAACCCTGATGGCTCACTTACCCTCCGGGCCCACATCGGGCTGGCGAGGGCAGGGCCCTGGCCGCACCCTGCGCCCAGGATCTGAGACTCCATGGGCCTCTGCAGGTGCCCCTGGACAGAGCAGGGCAGCGTCCAGGGAGGGGCCCGGCACCGCCCCTGCCTCCACGCTGGCTGGCCACTGTGAGTGGGAGGCCTGGCAGGGAGTGGCTCCCCTGGGTCACCCCTCCAGTATGGGGGTCCAGGAGGAACGTTACCTCCCTACAGATCTGACCAGAAACTGGGGATGTGGACAGAGAGCTCCCCTCTCCCCAACCCTGCTGTCCCTGAGCCCAGCGGTGCTGGGGCTCCCAGCCCCCCCTGGGGCCCCGAGCAGGACCGTCAGCTTCTGCTGCCTGCCACTGTGGGGGGCACTGGCATAGCCCTGCTGGCAGCTGAGAAGCTGGGGGCTGGGAGGAGCAGTGACCCTTCACCCTTGGGAGCACCAAAGCATGGGGTCCATGTCCCTGAACCCACACGAGGGCTCTTCATGTCCCCAGTGTCCCAGGCTGGTCCCAGGGGGAAGTCGCCCTTTGCTTTTGGCCCCAGTGGGTCCGACCTTGTGTCCAACAAGGGCCCAAGCAAGGGCTTTAGAGGGTATCGTCACCTCCATCAGCGCCGGGAGGGGAAAACCCACAAATGTCCACTTGTGACTTGTCCGCCCACACCCGCACCCACACATCACTCAGCCATGAAAAGGAGCGAAGCTCTGGTGGGTCCACCCTGAAAATACAGCCCTCGAGGAGGACCCACAAGGCCCCACAGTGTGTGAATCCCCGGATGAGACGCGTCCAGACGGGAGCAGCCACAGAGGCTGCAAATGGGTTCGAGGTGTTTGGGCCTGGGGAAGAGAGGGGGCAACTGCTGCTGGGAGGGGGCTTCTTTTTGGGGTGATGGAATGTTCTGGAACCATAGTGATGACAGCTATGCAACAAATAATTGACACTTCCATATTTTTTTTTTTTTTTGAGACTAGGTCTCGCTATTTTTGCCCATGGAATCACAGGCTCACGTTGCCCGGGGTACCACGGACTCAAGCCATCCCCAGCCTCAGCCTCCCAGGTAGCTGGGGTTACAGGCGCGCGCCATCACGCCCAGCTATTTTTTTGGAACTGGGTCTCACTATATTGCCCCGGGCGGGACTCAAACTGCGATCCCTAATCCCAGCCGCTTCATAGGCTGAAGCTTACAGGCACGCGCCACCATGCCTGGCTTCATTTTTTTTTTTTTAAAGACTAGGTCTCGCTGTTGCCCAGGGCATCCCCGAAACCACAGACTCAAGTGATTTCTAGCCTCAGCCTCCTGTGTAGCTGGGATTACAGGCGCGTGCCACCACACCAGGCTTGACTCACTTCTATTAGCTATAAAGTACGTGAATATCTCAAGGAAGCTGTTTTTCAAATGACGTTTTCTCCCGTGCCCTCGCCCCTCCTTTGTGCCCATGCCTTGGCGCCACATGGAAGCAAGCATTGCCCGGAATCTTACAGATAGTGAGCTCCCCACCTCCAGAGTCAAGCAAGCAGAGAGCAGCGAACCATGGGCAGGATGCCCTCCCCTTGGGACTCTTAAGACTGGATTAAAAAATGCAGCTACTCCTGGTCACTGAAGTCACCCAGCTCCTCAGCTAGCCCTTCCTGGGGGAGAGGCCCTGCGGGTGGGCACCCTGCTGAGCTGGCACCTCTGGGACCCTCAGGCTGCACGCCAGGGCTCTTGGTACACCCACATGTACGCTCACAGCGCACAAGCACTGCCTGGGGATGTCACCCCCGCTTGTCTTCCAGTAATGGGCCTGTCATGGTCACGGGCCAGGGTGACACCACGGATTTCATGGTGCTTTCATCATGCCGGTTGGCAGGGGGAGGTGGCCGGCCCAGCTCACAAAGCCTCGTCTAAGCCCTTGGCGTCAGCATTCTCTATGTGGGAGCCTCCCTCAGTTCCTATTAACTTCAAAAGTCCCAATCCTATTATGGCGGGGGGTGGAGAAACAGTGGAATGGAAGAGGGGGGCCTTTACACTCCCCCCCCCCGCCTGGGCCAGCCGGGGGCCCTGGGGACCCTCATTAGACAAGTGGTGTTCCCGCAGGTCTCGAGGGTCTCGGATAACCGCCCTTCCCACCTACCATCAGCCCCGAAGCAGTGTGGGGGCTCTGAGCCACCCGTAGGGCCCTTTCCTACTGAGCAGGGGGACATCGAGCAAGTGGGGTTCGTCCTACAGCCCGTCTCCAGGCAGAAGGAAGCACCCCTTTCCTCACCCAAACAGGACCCAGCCGAGAGGTTTCCGGATCCTGCTTAACAAGCAAGGCCGCCCCATAACTGGCGATGGGGATCAGCCCTGAGTGCCATGGGGATCACAGGAGGATCGAGGCAGGGGAGGCAGGGAGGATCGGCCCAATATTTGGTTCTAGAGGCCCCCCCCAGTCACCCCGGCAAGGAGGTGGTATGGGGTAGTGGGAGCCAGCGCCTGGCAGGCTGTGGAGTATGAGTCAGAGGTATGGCCAGACAGAGGCGGGGTCTTTAGGGTGCCAAGCTGGGGCACTGGCCCAGAGGGGGACACGCGGCACCAGCCTCCCATGTCCTACCTCGGCTTGTGGGTCCTGTCACACCTCTGACGTGAACCCTGGCCAGTGCAGAGGAGAGGTCAGGATGCGTAGACTGTGTCCCCCCAACATGGGAACACTGCCTGGCCAGGGGGCTGCGCTGACATTCACCACCGCAGGGAGGGGCTTGCCGGGGAGGGGAGCCGGCCACACGGGGCCACACGGGTGTGAGTCCACGGATGACACACGTCCAGGACGGGCGCAGCCACAGTGGCAGCCACTAGGTTTGTCAAGCTGGGGGCTGGGGTGATGGCTGATGAGGATGGGGTTTCTTCTGGGGGGATAGCGTGTTCCGGAATGACAGAAACAGAAGTCATTTGCTCTTCCTACTAAGAATGATTTGTTATCTATTAAAGGGGCTGCAGATCCTTTTAGTGCGGTTTCTCTCCTGGCTACGGCTGGAACTCTCCGGAGGGAAACTACCGTGCGTCATTCATGGGTGGGCACAAACTTGGCCCATCTGTGGCAGTATCGCCGAACTGAAAATGCAGCGGATGTCAGCAGTGGGGAGGGCAAGGCCCAGTGTGGGTGGGCAGGTGCTGCTCTCAGTCTGGTCAGGTAAGAGTCAACACACAGGGTAGGCCGGGCATGGTGGCGCATGCCTGTAGGTGGCAGCCTAGGAAGCCACGGCCGGGGCCAGGGATTGCGGTTCAAGTCCCACCGGGGGGCACATAGCGAGACCTAGTCCCAAAAAATAGCTGGGTGTGGTGGCATGCGCCTGTTATCCCAGCTACCTGGGAGGCTGAGGCTGGGGATGGCTTGAGTCTGGGGTACCC
>PVHY01021578.1:0-23688 GCA_004024945.1 Uropsilus gracilis
AAAAAAAAAAAAAAAAAAAAAAAAAAAAAAAAAAAAAAAAAAAAAAAAAAAAAAAAAAAAAAAAAAAAAAAAAAAAAAAAAAAAAAAAAAAAAAAAAAAAAAAAAAAAAAAAAAAAAAAAAAAAAAAAAAAAAAAAAAAAAAAAAAAAAAAAAAAAAAAAAAAAAAAAACAACCTAATTTAGCAACTCAAAAAGTTAGAAAAAGAACAACAAAAAAACCCATAACCCAGCAGAAGACAAGAAATAACAAGAGTAAAAGAATAAATAAATAATCTAGAAGTCAAAAAGACTATCCAGAAGATTAACGAAACCAAAAGCTGGTTCTTTGAAAAAATAAACAAAATTGATAAACCCCTTGCAAAGCTCACAAAGGAAAGAAGAGAGAAAATTCAAATAAACAGAATCACAAATGAAAGAGGAGAAATTACAACAGACACAAAAGAAATCCAAAGGATAATAAGAGATTACTATGAACAACTATATGGAAATAAATACAACAATCTGGAGGAGATGGATAGACTCTTAGAAAAATACAACTCCCCAAGATATAGAGAAATTAAATAAATCAATAACAAGCAGTGAAATTGAAGCAGTCATCAAAACTCTACCTAAAAACAAGATCCCAGTACCTGATGGCTTTATAAATGAATTCTACCAGACATTCAAAGATGAAATAATGTCTGCACTACTAAAGCTTTTCCAAAATATTGAGAAAGAAGGAAAACTGCCAAACACATTCTACGAAGCAAATATCACACACCAAAACCAAATAAGGACAGCTCCAAGAAAGCAAACAATAGACCAATTTCTTAAAAGAACACAAGCAAAAATCTTTTCAAAAATCCTGGCAAACTGAATCCAATGATGCATAAAAAGCATTATTCATTATGAGCAAGTGGGATTTATCCAAGGGGCACAAGGATAGTTCAACATCCAGAAATCAATTAACATAATACACCACATCAACAAAGAGAAAAACAAAACCCACGTGATAATATTGATAGATGTAGAGAAAGCATTCGACAAAGTTCAGCATCCATTCATGATAAAAGCCCTTGAAAAACTGGGAATTAAGGGTACTTACATCAGCATACTAAAAGCCATCTATGACAAACCTATGGCAAATATCATCCTAAATGGAGAAAAACTAGCATCATTCCAGTTGAGATCTGGAACCAGGCAGGTATGCTCACTCGCCCCACTACTCTTTAACATTGTACTGGCAGTTCTAGCTAGGAAAATAAGACAAGAGAAAGACATAAAAGGGATACAAATTGGGAAAGCAGAACTGAAGTGATCATTATATGCTATATAGAGACATGAGTCTCTATATAAACCCCCCCCCAAAAAAAAAACACAGAAATATTGTTTGAAATAATAAACCAGTTCAGTAGGGTGCCTGGATACAAAATCAACACACAGAAGCCAGTGCCTTTATTATATGCAAAAAGTCAAATAGAAGAAGAAATCAGAAAAATCATCCAATTTATCATTGCACCAAATAAAATAAAATACCTGGGAATAAACCTAACAAAAATATGGAAGAATTATACAAAGAAAATTTTAGAAAGCTGCTAAAAGAGATAGAAGAAAACACAAGGTAATGGAAAGACATTCCCTGTTCATGGATTGGAAGAATCAATATTATCAAAATGGCCATCCACCAAAGGCAATCTACACATTCAATGCAATCCCAATAAAAATCCCAATGACATTTTTAAAGAGATAGAACAAAAATTAATGAAATTCATATGGAATAACAAAAGACCTCGAAATCAAAAAAGCCTCCTGACCAGAAAAAAAGAAAATGGAGGTATTACAATTCCAAACTTCAAACTATACTACAAAGCCATAATCATTAAAATAGCTTGGTACTGGGACAAAAACAGACAATCAGACCAATGGAACAGAATTGAGTGCCCTGAAATAAAAGCATACATATATAATCAAGTAATCTTTCACAAAAGAGTGAAAAACATACATTGGAACAAAGATAGCCTCTTCAATAAATGGTGCTGGGAAAATAGAACTAAGACATGCAAAAAAAATGGGCCAAGACAACTCCCTTACTCCATGTATAAAAATCAAACCAAAATGGATAAAAGACTTAAAGGTCAGACCTGAAACCATAACATACATAGAGGAAAACTTGGGCAAAACCCTCCATCAATCCCTTTCATAAATCCCTCTCTGGAAACATCCACATAAGGCAAAAAAATGAAGGAAAACATAAACAGATGGGACTACATCAAACTAAAAAACTTCTGTACAGCACAAGAGACAACAGAAAAAACAAAAAGAAGCCCAACCGAATGGGAAAAATTTTTTGCCCTCCCCAAGAGTGATAAGGGTTTAATAACAAAGATCCACAGGAACTTACACAACTAAACAAAAGCAAAACAAAAAGCCCAATAAAAAAATGGGGAGAAGAACTAAAAAGAATCTTATCCAAAGAGGAACTACAAATGATCAACAGGCACATGAAAAATTGCTCAACATCACTAGCAATAAGGGAAATGCAAATCAAAATCACAATGAGATAACACCTTACACCAGCAAGAATGGCCCACATCCAAAGAACGGGCAACAACAAGTACTGGCGAGGTTGTGGAGAGAAAGGAACACTACTACACTGCTGGTGGGAATGTAAACTGGTCCAACCCCTATGGAAAGCTGTGTGGAGAACCCTCAAATTGATGAAAATGGAACTACCCTTTGACCCAGCAATTGCTCTCTTGGGAATCTACCCAAAAGAGACCTCAATGTGGTTGCAAAGGGACACCTGTGCTCGGATGTTTACTGCAGCACTATTTATAATTGCAAGGACATGGAAGCAACCTAAATGCCTCAAAGCAGATGACTGGATGAAAAAAAATGTGGTATATATCCACGATGGAATATTACTCATTAATTAAAAATGACAAATTCGAAGATTTTATGACAACGTGGATGGACTTAGAAGAAATCATACTAGCAGAAACAAGTCAAAACAGAAAAAGACAGAAGCCAAATGGCTTCACTAATATACATATATACTAATATATGTATATATTATGTATGTACTAATATACTAATATATGGGATATAGTGAAAATATAAAAAAAAAAAGTCTTGAGGAAAAGTCAAAACAAGCTAAGCACCAAACTGAAGCACACAACTTTGAGCAGGAGGGAAAAGGGGGGGATGAAGGGGAGGATGGGGGGGGTAAATCCCTGGGATTACAATGATGTGAAATTTATATATAAATAAGGGGAAAAAATAAAATAAAATACAGTGAGAAAAAAATTCACAAAGGAAAAAAAATCTTCATTTGCAGATGATATTTTTTGAATATACATGCAGTAAATTTAGGTTTACAGAGTATATACATGAATAAGTAAATTTAGGAGATCACAGGATACAAGATTCATAAACAAATATAAAATTAAATTGTATATATTATTAACAAGTTGATACACACAGAAAATTTATATTGTGTTAGCACCAAAAATATAAAATACTAAATGTCATACATAACAACAAACAGATCTCTTCCAAGAGCACTACAAATTTTTATGCAGAAAAATATAGAAAGCATGACTGAGAGAAAAAGAAATGAGATAGTCATTTGTTTTTATAAATTGTGAAGCTTATTACTTTGAGAATCTTATTCACCTCAAACTTTTCTATAGCATAAATATAACCACCAAAACTGTTAGCTTCCTTTCTCAATTGTTGACATTTACAAACTGGTATCAAAAAACCTAGAATACTCCAAGCAATATATATATATATATATATATATATATATATATATATATATATATATATATTTAGGACCTTCAACTTTCCCCCATTTAATGTACATATATGTACATATATATATTTTTTTTAAATTTCAACAGTTGCACTGACTCAGAAATATGTTCTTAGCCTTAGGAGAAATGCATATAACAATAAATGTCCCTTAGGAAATAGCGATGTAATGGATTATATAGAGAGAAATATATACACGTACATACATGTATATATATGTACATTTACATATACACATATATATGTATGTGTATATATTATTAATTGCAGCAAAGTTGGTGGAATAATTCAGTGGGTGAGAGAATAATTAATGTATGTCTTCATGGAAAAAGTAATCAATGGACCTTCTCTTAAAATACTGAATAGTCAAAAATGTTCAAAGACCTATATGTAAATACAAAAGTCACAAATCTAGGAAAATACATAAGGAAAAATTCTGGTGCCTTGCATAAGGCAAATATTTTTAAGTAGACTGTACAGAGCATGACTCATTAAAACCTATAATTTAAATATTAGCAAAATTTAAAAGTTTGCTCTTTAAAAAACATACTCAAGGAAATGAATGGGGAAATATTTACAAAATATCTGGCAAATATGTATGGAAAAATATCACCAACTACAGGTTATGCTTTCTCTTTTGGATACCAGAACACAATGTTATGAAATAGGGTACAAAAGTCTAATTGGTAGAGTCCTTAAATTTTTAAAAAATAAAGTTTTTATTTGGAGGTTTGTATGAGGAGAATTATGTTTTGAGATCTTACAGAACTCCTTTTACCTGCAAATAAATAGTGCTATGCTTTTCATATCCTATTTTACACATTATTACTTTTAAAGTAGATTCTCCAAGTTTTCCATTGACCTTTCTCAGGTCCTTCATAAAATTAATCGCTCTTTATCTATCTCCCCTCTCACTTCTAATTTTCCTGAAAACAAAATTTCTCTTCACCCACCAACTTTAATGATCAAATGAATAATGTCAGTTTCGCATACATACATCCCATATTGCTCTTCTCCTCTTGAGTCCCAAGTTAATTACCTGGAAAATTCAGTCAGACCACCCAGTTGTCTTTCTCCCTCAGCTGCAATAACCAGGGATATGAGAGGAGCATAAGAACAGGAAGCACCAGAGAAATGGACTTTGGACTAAACTGCACCCTACTCCACTCATGTAGCAGATAACCTCATGTGACATTGAGTCATCAGATTAAATCAGTTATTGGTTCTTATAAACATGCACACACACACACACCAACCTGAAGAAAAGTTCCTCCTGTTTCTCCTTATATTGTATTTATTTTAATTAATTTCATATTATGTTGTGGAGATTTAAGTAATATATTCTCAAGTCAATTTCTTAGATTTATGCATTTATCTATACAGAGTAACAATTGTTTATATATTTTGCCACCACAGGTTTTTGTGATCCAGTGTTATTAGTCCTACAGTGTATAGGAAATGCAACTCTTTTTACTTGCATAGTAAATATTGTTACCAGGACATTGAAGGTAGATGGTTCTTACTTTAAGTTTCTGATTCCATAAATGTTTATGGCCTGTTCATGCAAAAAATATACTACAGATACTTACATTATCAATAGCTTGTTTTTTCCCTAGACTATTTCCACATATTAAAAATGCTAATCAAGTTCAATCAATCATATAATTGAAGATAGTGAATGGACCAAAACCTAGAGCAATCCCTTCCTTCATTCACACATGGAATAGGCAACTTCAGGTAACAGCCACATCTGTAATGGAGATGGTGACATGAGGACCAGAGTCCCAGCAAGAAAGAAATACAGGAACCATTTGGAAATAAATGTCAGGAATGGTGTTAGTTCACCAACAGGAACACCTATCCTTGCCATGACTCCCAGTTTCCTGAAATAGCCTGAGGTCACAGTCCATGAGAGAGTGTATATTTCTTGGCAAGAGCATATCCATTCATTTGTTCAAGGAAGGTCAACAGGGTGACCAGTAACACATTGGAGCAGTTGGGGGAAAGCACTATACTATGTGCTGTGCAATCTTTGGACTCCCAGTTGTCTATGCTAGTCGTGGAGAACCAGGAATTTATGCACTCTTTCCCAGTTATATAATCTCTTGGTCCATGCTCAGAGAATGAAGAAGGAAACAGCAAGTGATCACAGTGGACACAGTCTGCTGAGTTGGGTTTGTATGTCCATCTTAGGGAGTTGGCAGAGTAGCAGACATGTATCTCTGCAGACATGTATGTAAGCTCTGGTGCTTGGTTCCCTACTCCCCAACTTCCCTGCACAGTGGGAAAGTGCAGGTCCTCTAGGCATATCATTCATAGCTTTATCTGCAGGAACACTCGAAGGATTTTGGAGAGTCAGGAAAGTCACCTGCTCAGACTTGTTGTGTGACTTCCGGACCTGCTCCCAGAGTATGTGCAGAAATTAAATGATGACAGTGAACACACACTACAAAAAAATATCATCCTGATAGCTGATGACCTGTGTTGTGAGTCAAGGTTGGTACACCTTGACTCCCACAGAGTGCACTGTCAGAAAAACTCTAAGAATTTGTCTATCTCATCTAGATCATTGAACTTGATTGCATATACATGTTCATAGTAATATCTTATTCTCAGAAATCCTACTTTCACATTTGATTTGAATTGTCTGATGTATATTGGTGTTCCTTCATTTGGTGAGTATGCATTTATGAAAATTACATCTTCCTGATGTAATTGATTATTATGTAATGTCTTTCACTATCTCTTGTTAACTGTTTTGGGGTTTTTGGTTTTTGATATATTTTGGTTTGGTTTGGGTCTGTTTTTCTGAGGTGGAAAAACAATTTATTTTTTTTAACTTTTATTTTATTCTCACTACATAAAACCACAAACATTTTTTTCATAAATATATAATGGACAATATGTAATGTTTTGTAGGTACAATTCTTTATATGTATATACATCAGTATCTACCCCAGGGTTCTATTTTTTAGTTAGATGTTTATTTTATCTAATTTAAGTGTGTTTGCTTATGACTTCTTTTTGTTGCCATTCACTTGTAAAATCATTTACCAAACCTTTACTTTCAGTCTGTTTATTCTTGGATGCTAGGTACATTTCTTGGAGGCTGCAGCAATGAGTTGGATACTTCTAATATTTCTTGGAAGCAGAGATGGAGTGAGTGGTTTCAAATTATAGTTATAGTGAGTGGTTTCAAATTCCCTGAGATTTTGTTTGAAATAGATCCTTTATTCTTATTTTTAGGGGAACTTTTTGGAATTCTTGGCTGATAATTTTTATTTTTGAATATTTTGAATATAAACTATATATATTCAAAGCATTTAAAGGATATCTCTCTTTTCTCTTTTTTCCCAAAGGACTTGTTTTTTTCTTCTTTTTATTATTTTAAACTATACAGTTTATTTCAGGCTTAGCACATATAAATAAAAGAAAATTAGGATACAATAAGAAAGCAGTATGCAAATTAGGATACACCAAGATATCACTATGACAAATATTACAAGTTTCAAAACTTTAAGACAACTTGAAATTTGTATAAAATAATAGAAGTAGCTAATGGGGATGTTCTCCAATATCCTAGTTAGGAGATTTTTTTTAATATAATTGTTTTTTAATTTGCATATATATGTATTTATATTTATATTACATTATTGCATTATTGTGTACTGAGGGCTTTCCCACTTCACTAACACCTGTAAACCATCATGATCTTTTGTGCTCTTCACCTCCCCAACCTTCTTCCCCCTCCTCCTCTCTTGCTCCATTGGTCAGTCCCATTGGTTGTTTTTAATTTTTCTTATTTGTTTGTTTGTTTTTCCCTACATCCATCATATAAGTGAGAACATCCTGTATTTCTCTTTTTATTTTTGGCTTATTTCTGCTAATATGAATCTTTCTAGTTCCATCCACGTTGCTGCAAATGACATGTGTTTTTCCTCCTTGACTGGTGAGTAGTATTCCATCATGTATATGTACCACATACTTTTTTAACAATCGTATATTTGTTTCCATATCTTGGCAATTGTAAACAGAGCTGCAATGAACATGCACATACATTTGTCCTTTTGAATTAATGTTTTCATGTCCTGTGGGTAAATTCCTAGTAGTGCAATTACTGGGTCAAATGGTAAGTCCACTTTCAATTGTTTGAGGGTCCTCCACACAGTCTTTCATAGTGGCTGGACCAGTTTGCACTCCCACCAGCAGTGTAAGAGAGTTTAATAATACCAACCTTTTTCTACACTCATAAAGGCATCAAATTAGAAATCAACAATTGAAAAAAGAATAAGGAGAGTAAACACTACATGGAAACCAAAGGACTTCTTTAGAGAATTCTTATATTAATCTGGTTGGGATTCTTCCATATGTTATAAGTTTCTTCCCCTTGATAGTTTCATTTATTTTTCTTTTTCTTTTATTCTTAGAAGTTTTGCTAGCATATATCTTGCTGTAGGTCTCCTTTTATTTAGGTATATTGGAATACTTTTATCTTTCTGTACTTGTATATTCATTTCTTTCACATTTGGGGTAGTTATCTTCCATTATATATATATGCATATATATATATATATATATATATATATATATATACATATACATATATATGTACATATATAGTTTTCTTCTCATTATCTTCTGGGATACTTACAATTCTTATATTTCATTTCATCATGGTGTTAGATAATTCTCGAAATGTTTCTCAATTTTTTCTTCTTTGTACCTCTTCTTTTCTATCTTGCTTTTTTCCTGATGTGGGTCTTCAAGCCCACTACTTTAAACTTCTATTTATTTTGCTTCTACTGCTTTATCTTTTTTTTTATTTCCTCAGTTGATCTTTTCTTATGCTGCATCTGCTATTTTCTTACTTGAAATCTCAATTTCATTCTTATTCTTATTGATTATGTTTCTCAGAGCACTCACTGACTTTTCTGAGCTTTCTTACATGGATCTGAAATGTTTTCTTGTGAAGTTTCATTGTACTCTTTCATTTCTTTGATAGTTGTTTTTATGGAAATTATGAATTCTCTGTCTGTATCCATGCCTTTGTGTTCTGGATTATAGTTTTCTCTTTATGATGTATGTTTCCAAGAGAACTTGCTAAATCAATTTCATTTTTTCCTCCCCATTTTTTTCAATTGTTTTTATTATGACAGTTGGGGCTTATGTTTTAGGTAGTCCTTCCTCTCCTACTGTTCTAAGCATTCATTCAGTGGTGAGCATAGAATTTGGGATTTTTGTATGGTCTTGGGTGGTTTCCTCCAAGTACTTCTGTGCTTGAATCTAAGCCCCAGAATGGTTGTTGTCATTGAATTGGATGTTAGTTTTCTGGGAGACTTTTTATTACTGCTTCACTTCCCCTGCTTGTATTTTGCTTTATCAGAATTTCTATAACCTCAAGAAAACAATCCCATTTATAATTTCCTTACATATAATTAAGTATAAGAATAAATTTAACAAAGAAGGTGAAGGACAGTAACAATCAATGATATAAAAAATCTTTAAAGAAATAGAAAACTAAAAACAATAGAAAAATATCTTTCCCTAGCATTAAAAGAATTAGCATTGTCAAATATCATCTTATTCCCAAACAGTGTTTTGGATGAATAATACAAAATACACTTTACCCAATTTTACTGCACTCTCATCAAAATTTTAGTGACTACTATCAAGGATACAGAACAAACACTAGTGAAATTAATATAGGATTATAAAAGTTCTGTATATCCAAACTGCCTTGCCAAAAAACAAAAGAGGTAGAAACAATTATGCTATCATACCCTGATATTTCAAACTATACTACAAATCTAAAATAATCATAACACCATGTTACTGGAAAAAAGAAAGACACATAGACCAATGGAATAGATATTCAAGAGCCAAGAAATAAACCTACACTGAAATCAGGTCAAAAAGGGACAGAAAGCTTCAACCAACAAGTCACATTTGTAATACATTTCTGCCACCCAGGTTCCCTTAGGATGATACCACAGACAGGTAGCAGTTGCCACTCAAATGTTGTTTGACAAAAGTGTCTACTTACAAAGAAATGTTAACAGGGAAAACAAAAAGCCACAAGTGGCCAGTTAGCTTACCTCAGTCACCATTTTAAGTCTCAAAGGTCCCAAAGACACATGTCCATAATGGTGCCCCTTAAACCTGAGGCAGGTACTCTGCAAAGTTCAGTCTTTCTCCAGCATCTTCTCTTTGCTTTTTCTCTTTTCAGTGTTCCAAGTTGGTCCATTTCTCAAAGGTGCTTCAAACTTCTTCCACAATTGCTGATATACAAATAAGCTTTCCAAATCCCTGGTTATCCTTAGATAACAACTCATTCTTCCACCTTACTATGGTGCTACACTCTCCCCACCAGACACTCTTCTACTGGTCACCATGGTTCCTTCCCACCACCAGCTCACTCTTCCAGGGGTCTTCTGCCCAGCCTGGTCACTTGGGCTAATCTTTACCCATCTGTCATGCTCACACCTCTCCTCTCCCCAAGTCTCTCTATTCTGTGCTTCTCTCTCTCTCTTGCTCTCCCCACCCCATTCAATCACACATTTCCTCTTCTCCAACTTGAATTTGCAGCAATGACCATCTTGGGGTCCCAGCTTCAATACCTATATGGTCAGTTAAACTATAGACAAAAAGGAATCAACAGTATACATGAAAGGGAAGACTCTTTAATAGTTGTTGTAAGGAAAACAGGATAACCACATGCAAATATATGAAACCAGATCACTAATAATTTACACAAAAATTTAGCACAAAAATAGATAAAATACTTGGATGAAAAAGCTGAAACCACAAACTATGTAGGAAAAACATTCTATGACATTCAGATAGCCAATAGGTACAAGATAAAAACATTCTTCATTCCATCATCAGGAAGATGTAAATCAAAATTACAATGAGCTTACCATCTCAACATTTGTGAGAATGGCCCATATCAAAAAGACCAGAAACAAGTATGTGTGAGCACATGGAGAAAATGGAATGATCTTACACACTTGTGGGAATATCAACAAGGAACTACTATGGAAAATAAAAATTAAGGTTTCTAAAAATTTATGAATGGATTTTCCACATGACTTATCAATTCCACTCTTATCTACCTGAAAAATACAAAACCTGTAGTTTGAAGGGATACATGCACTATGCATTAATTGCAGTGCTGTTTATAGTAACCAACCTATAGATATATCCTAAATGCCCGAATATAGATAAGTGGATCAGGAAGATGTAGTATATATACATATTAGTACATTACTCAGTTGTGAAAACAAATACTTGATTGTCATTTGCTATTATATATATGGAATTATGGGACTAAGTTAAACTAAGCCAGAAGGAGAAAGAAAAATACTAGGTGATATTACTTATGTGTGGAAATGTACTGAACAAAACAAAGGGTCACTGAAATAAAAACTAATCAAAGAACCTAAACTTATGACTTTGTATATAGGGCTATTAGAGGGATGAATAGGGTAAGAGAGAAGGAAAAAAGGTGGGGAGGGGGTACAATGAAGTATCATGAAAGATTCCAAGTGCTTTAGTGGTGGATGCACTATAGTAGCAAAGCCTAAGGGGGAACAACTTGTATCTCTACATCATAATTTTGCAAAGCAGATACTTCAATTAAGTGAAAAAAGTTATAACTGGAATCTCTTCAAAACATAAATTGAAGACAAATTTGTAATGAATATCACTATGTGCATCAACAAATTATTCCTTCTTTATAATTGTCATCGCCCCACACTGATACTGCAAACTTCTGGTTTTACAGCAAACACAGTGCTAAGTTTACTGGGAAAGAGCAGTAGAGGGACACTGCAAAGTATGACAGAAGATCATTTCTTCTGTTTCCTAGTAGGCTTTTCCCAGCATTCTCCTATAGCATACAGAATTGTATGTTAAGTTCAGCTCTTTAGTTTGATATAGTCCCAGGTGCTTATGTTTTCCTTTATTTTTTTCTGGCTAATGGATTTCGGAATTGTAAGTCATGGAGTGTTTTGCCCAAGTTTTCCTCTATGTATTTTATGGTTTCAGGTCTTTCATCCATGTATTTTATCCATTTTGAGTTGGTTTTTGTACATGGTGTTAAGGACATGCTTTGATTGGTTCATTTTTTTACATATTTTTTCTCTAATTTATTTATATATAAATTTCACATCATTGTAATCCCAAGGATTTGCCCCCCCCACCCACTCTCCCCACTATCCCCCTCATTTCCTTCCTGCACAAAGTTGTTTGCTTCAGTTTGGTGCTTAACTTGTA
The DNA here is from genome assembly GCA_004024945.1 of Uropsilus gracilis. Lineage (NCBI taxonomy): Eukaryota > Metazoa > Chordata > Mammalia > Eulipotyphla > Talpidae > Uropsilus > Uropsilus gracilis. Next base: position 12,069 of record PVHY01021578.1, read on the forward strand.
TTAAATTTTCCTCAAAGCTTTTGTTTATTTGTTCATTATATTCCATATATTAGTGAAACCATTTGGTTTGTCTTTTTCTTTTTGACTTGTTTCCGCTAATCTGATTTAGTCTAAGTACATCCATGTTGTCATAAAATCATCAAATTTGTCATTGTGTATATATACCACATCTTTTTCATCCAGTCATCTGTTTTGAGGCATTTAGGTTGCTTCCAAATCATTGCAACTATAAATAGTGCTGCAGTAAACATCCGAGCACAGGTGTCCCTTTGCACCCACATTGAGGTCTCTTTTGGGTAGATTCACAAGAGAGCAATTGCTGGGTCAAATGGTAGTTCCATTTTCAATAAGTTGAGGGTCCTCCACACAGCTTTCATAGGGGTTGGACCAGTTTACATTCCCACCAGCTGTGTAGCAGTGTTCCTTTCTCTTCACATCCTTGCTAGCAATTCTTGTTGCCTTTTCTTTGGATGTTGGCCATTCTTACTGGTGTAAGTTGGTATCTCATTGTGGTTTTGATTTGCATTTCCCTTATTGCTAGTGACTTTGAGCAATTTTTCATGTGCCTGTTGGTCATTTGTATTCCCTCTTTGGAGGAAGAATAATATCATCAAAATGGCCATCTTGCCAAGGCAATATACAGATTCAGTGCAATCCCAATAAAAATCCCAATGACATTTTAAAGAGATAGAACAAAAATTAATGAAATTCATATGGAATAATAAAAGACCTTGAATATCAAAAAGTCTCCTGACCAGAAAAAAAAAGAATGGAGGTATTACAATTCCAAATTTCACACTATACTACAAAGCCATAATAATTAAAACAGCTTGGTACTGGGACAAAAACAGACAATCAAACTAACGGAACAGAATTGAGTGCCCTGAAATAAAAGCATACATATATAATCAAGTAATCTTTGACAAAGGATTGAAAAACTTACATTGGAACAAAGATAGCCTCCTCAATAAATGATGCTGGGAAAATTGGACTAAGACATGCAAAAAATGGACCAAGACAACTCCCTCACACCATGTACAAAAATCAACTCAAAATTGATAAAAGACTTAGATGTAAGCTCCATAACATACATAGAGGAAAACTTGGGCAAAACCCTCCTTGAATTACAATTCAGAAATCTCTTTCTGGAAACATCTACAGATGGCAAAAAAATGAAGGAAAACATAAACAGATGGAACTACATCAAACTAAAAAGCTTCTGTACAGCAAAAGAGACAACAGAAAAAAACTAAAAAAGCCCAACCGAATGGGAAAAAAAAAATTGCCCTCTACAAGAGTGGATAAGGGTTTAATAACAAAGATCAATAAGGAACTAACACAACTAAACAAAAGCAAAACAAGAAGTCCAATCAAAAAATGGGGAGAACTTTTTATAAGTCTTGATCCAGTTTTCCCAACACCAAGCCTCTTTATTGAAGAGGCTGTTTGGGATAGTAATACCTCCATTTTCTTTTCTTTTTTGGTCAGGATGTTTCGTGATATTTGAGGTCTTTTGTTATTCCATATGAATTTCAGTCATTTTTGTTCTATTTCTTTAAAAACTGTCATTGGAATTTTTACAGGGATTGTATTGAATCTGTAGATTGCTTTTGGTAGTATACTCATTTTGATGATGTTAATTCTTCCAACCCATGAGCAGAGAATGTCTTTTCATTTCCCTATGTCCTCTTCTATCTCTTTTGGCAGTGTATTGAAGTTTTCTTTGTATAGTTCTTTCATTTGTTTTGTTAGGTTTATTCCCAAGTTTGTTTGTTTTTTTTTCGGTGTGATGGTAAATAGGATTTTTTAAAATAATTTCTTCTGCTGCTGCTTGATTTTTTGGTGTAAAGGAAAATGTCTGACTTCTGTGTATTGATTTTGAAACTGGTTATCTTACTGAACTGGTTTATTGTTTCAAGAAATTTTTCTGTGGATTTTTGGGGTTCTCTACATAAAGAATCATATCATCTGGATATAATGATAGCTTCAGTTCTTCTTTTCCTATTTGTACCCCTTTTAATGTCTTTCTCTTGTCTTATTTCTCTAGCTAGTACTTCTATCACAAGCTTCTATACAGCAAAAGAGACAACAGACCAAAAAAAAAAAAAAAAGAAAAGAAAAGAAACCCAACTGAGTGGGAGAAAATTTTTGCCCTCCACAAAACTGATAAGGGACTGATAACAAAAATCCATAAGGAAATCACACAACTTAGTAAAAACAAAGCAAGAAACCCAGTCAAAAAATGGGAAGAGGAACTAAAAAGATGTTTCTCCAAAGAGGAAATACAAATGGCCAACAGGCACATGAAAAACTGCACAATGTTACTAACAATCAGAGAAATGCAAATTAAAACCACAATGAAAGACCACCTCTCACCAGCAAGAATGGCCCATATCAAAAAGAAAAAGGGAGGGGGCAGCAATAAGTGCTGGCTGGGATGTGGAGAGAAAGGAACACTCTTACACTGCTGGTGGGAGTGTAAACTGGTCCAGCCACTATGGAAAGCAATGTGGAGGAAACTCAAACGAATGAAAATGGAACTACCATTCAATTCAGCAATTGCTCTTTACAGAAAATACCCAAACGAGATTCCAATGTGGTTACAAAGGGACACTTGTACTCGGATGTTTTGGGCAGCACTATTTATAATTGCAAGGACATGGAAACAACCCATATGTCCAAAAACAGAGGAATGGATGAAAAAGGTGTGGTCTATATAAACAATGAAATATCAATCATTAATTTAAAATGATAAATTTGATGAATTTATGATAACATGGATGTACCTAGAAGAAATCATATTAGCAGAAATAAGTCAGTAAGAAAAAGACAGAATCCAAATGGTTTCACTAATATATGGGACATAGGAAAAACAAACAAAAGGCCAGGAGGAAAAGTCAAAACAAGCTAAAAAATAAACTGAAATTTACAACTTGGGAGGGGTAGGCGAATGAGGGAGGGAATGATCAGGGAGGGGAGAGCCCTGGGTATTACAAAGACATGAAATAAATCCTTATATAATTAAGAATTTATAAAAAATAGTAATAAGTTCAGCTCTTAAGAATTTGCAGTAATTCCCCTAACGCTGCAAGTCTGATAAATTTAAATGGCATTCCAGTATATAACTTGGTGAGTCTTGAAGACAATCCAGGAGTGGTTTCCCAGGAAGTTTATAGTTTATGTAAAGTTATATAGTTTCCTGCTTGTCAGATCCCATGTTCAGTAACTCAGTTAACATCTTCCATTCAGTGAACCACAGTGGAGTTCTAATAAATTAGTTTCATTTTTCAGCACTTCGTGTCAGCCCTGCAAATAATCTATATGGATTGTTTTCAGTTTCACTATAATTCTCTTTTTACCTTAATGGTTAACTCCCAGATAGTAACAAATTATGCTTACATTATCTTTTTTTCTTTTTTTTGGGGGGGGGAGGTGTGGGAAGGGGGTGGCAATAATCATGATTAACACAACTGCTAACGATAAAAAGAAATAAATGGCCAATTTAAACAGCAACTTAGATAAGTATTAAATATAAATATATATACATATATATGTGTGCGCACATATATATATATATATATATATATGGTTTTTATGGTTTTAAATGAATTCATATGGTTTTAAATGAATTCATTCATTTAAAACCATTGCATTGTTCAAGAATGGTTCTTTCACACCAGGCAGAGAACAGAGAATTTAAGCTCTGTTCTTGCTAGGAGTTTCACTATAATTATTTGAATGTTCTGGATCCATATCATTATCTTTATGGATATAAGGATATTGTACTGCTTCCCCAATAAAATTTATGAAAGCAGTTAAAGTATAACTAGTCCTTGGGTAAAGTTATGCTAGTCCTTTACTTCTACCTTACTTTGTATTCCTTGTTTTCTGAATACTCTGACTCAAAGAATACATAAAACAAGACTGACCTTTGAAAGCAGAGTACAGAAATACGAGGTTACTTGTGAAGAAATTGAAGGTTATCACTCTGTGATTACATAAAATAAAATTTATTGCCATCTTATAGAGAAGTCAGTTCATAGTTCCTTTTGTGTGGTTTATGAACTAGTTTACTTAATTTGGATATATATTTTACATTTTACCTGTCACTCTGTGTTTATGAAACAATTCTGAAGAATCTTGTGGACAGAACCTCCTCTCTTACCTGATTTTCATAACATTCTGCAAGTAAAATGGGTGAAAATCAGGCTGTTTTTCACCTTCCACACAAAGGAGAGGACACAACCTTGAGATATAAGCAAACAACAGATAGACCTTGCATTTGCAACTGTTGGCAACCAGAAGCAAGGTACAAGAAATGAATTTATGAGAAGAGATTTATGGAGATATGGGCCATAAGGCAACTTTATTAACAAAAAAAGGACATTTATAGAAACACAGGGTGAGGATCTGTTGAATTTCAAAGAAGACAAACACAAACTTGAGAGGCAATGAACATTCTAAAGCCTGAGTAATTGAGGAATAGGTAGTACAGGCAGGTGGTCACTATTTCTTTTTTTTTTTTCTTTATTTATATATAAATTTCACAACTTTGTAATCTCAAGGGTTTGCCCCCCCACCTCCCTTCCCCCCCTTTCCCTCCTGTTCATAGTTGTGCGCTTCATTTTGGTGCTTAGCTTGTTTTGACTTTCCTCAAGGTTTTTATTTATTTTTTTTTCACTATATCCCATACATTAGTGAAACCATTTGGTTTCTGCCTTTTTCTTTATGGCTTGTTTCTGCTAATATGATTTCTCCTAAATGCATCCATGTTGTTATGAAGTCGTCAAATTTGTCATTTTTAATTGATGAGTAATATTCCATCGTGTATATATACCACATTTTTTTCATCCAGTCCTCTGTTTTGGGGAATTTAGGTTATTTCCATGACCTTGCAATTATAAATTGTGCTGCAGTAAACATCCGGGTATATTTCTGATTTAGGGAAGCCAGCGGCACCAGGCAGCCTTGAAAAGTCATTGCAGTAAATCAGTCCCTAGTTTTCTGGGGACTGTCTAACAAGAGGGAGTTTTTCCTTATCTCGTTTGCAATGATTTTTCTGGTTTGCAACAGGCGCACAGCATGCAACAGTATTATCTGTTGTGTGGCTAGTGCTTCAAAAATCTTCTTCCATTTTCCCAAACTGACATTGACCTGCCTGTTCTGGTATGACTGCATAACAACATCCTTGCTATCTTTGTTCATAACTTGATATATTCTGTACAGTATGTTTGAGTTGCCCAAGTTCTCATACCAATTTGCAATTCTGTTTATTCATGATTTTAAAATTTCAGCTTCATCTATTTCAGTTTCATCTCTGTCATGCAACAATGCCTGGCCAGGAGGGTTCATGTCAATTCAGGAAAATGAAATAAGATTCTGGGAGACATTTATAACCAATGTGCTTTTATCCTTATAGAGGGGATGATATCTTACACACAGTCAGGCAGGTAAAAAGGAGACCCTGAGAGAAGCCAAATAGCAACTGCTCACCTTTACACCATTCAGTGCTAGAGCCACATAATGGACACACTATTGCAAAAGCAAGTCCCATCTTGTCAACTCAGATTATGGGCTCTACTTTGTCTGGAAGATGGAAAAAAAACTTATTTTAGCTCATTTTCCTTACACTCCACCCTATTAAGGTTTCTTGCCATACTCCACAAGGTTCCCTTGATGAGGAATGTAGGACACTGTACCATAACCTCAAAAAGAAATGCAAATGTACAAAATGATGAATGTATACAGTAGAATACAGTATTCATCTGTATACAGATGAATACAGTAGAACACAAGTCCAGTCCCGTAAGGTATTAGAGCATACTAACCTTGGGGGAAAAATGCAAAGCAATTATTGGCATGGAGACCACCCATTTGGGCAGTATACAAGCCAAACATTTGTCAGAAGACAACACCTTAGCTTGCAGCAGTGTTCTCCCAATAATATCAGATCAAAATTGGGAAGAAGCCTCCAAACAACAAGTCAAAGGAAAAAAGCAGCACTTTTAAAATGCAGCTTCTGCCACCCAGACTCCCTCATGTTTGTAACATCTGCAGGTAGCAGTTGCCAGTCAAATGCAATAAAACAACAGGGTCTTATAAACAAGGGAAATTAACCAGGAAAATAAAAAGTCAAACAAGAAGTCCTTAAAGCCAAAAATGGCCAGTTATCTTACCTCCAGTAACCATTTTCAGTCTCAAAGGTCCTAAAGATACATGTCCATGATGGTGCCTCTTTGCCCCTCCAAACCTGTCAGGCACTCTGCAAAGTCCAGTCTTTCCAGTGTCTTCTCTTTGCTTCTTCTCTCTCCAGCGTTCTAAGCAACTTTGCTTCTCCAAGGCCCTTCAAACTTTCCAGCAAATGACAATGTAAAAATCAGTTTCCAAATCTAGCTATCTCCAGATACTAGCCATGCCACCTTCCTGCAGTGCTGCATATATACTTCCTTTACCAGGCCTGCCTTTGGCAACATTTGGCCAAATTCACCAGGCCTTCCCTGGTCACCCCCAACCTGCCATTCTAGCACCCAACTCCACACCGGCTACTTTTCTGCCAAGTGTCTCTCACTATGGCTTCTTGCTACCACCAGCTCACTCTTCCAGGGGATTTCCCCCCAGTCAGGCCACATGGACCTGTTCTATCAGTTAACCATTCTCATTTCTCTTTTTATCTGTGGCTCTTCCATTTTATGCATCCTTTCATGTTTCTCACTTCTTTTCACAGATCTTTCTCTCAGACCTGACCCAGTAGGGCGGTATGGCACCCATACAATTTTCAACTCTGCCACTAACCTGTATCAACGGGCCTCAAATACCAAACACATTTTACCAGCAACAAGGTACTAGAGGTCTCCACATGTGTTAAGAGTGGTGAATTCATAATAGGCCGTGAAGTTAACACAAATGTTCCCTTTATGATTTGCCTCTGATGAACCACTCAAGAGTGTATAAACATACCTGTGAAGAACATTGTCCAGTTACCCAGGATACTATTCTTATGTTGGTCTCCAGGCTACATCCCCAAGGGGCATTCAAGTTCACCCAATGCATGTGGGAAGTCTTCACTGTCCAGGGCCATGCCTAGTTCATAATCTGCCCTGGGTCCAACCTGATTGGGGCTGGCAATAAAATGTTATTCTGTGACCCAAATCCAGGCTTTAGCAGAATGTCTGCAATCTGTATTTACAGCTGAATGGGAGCAACTGGGTGATGCAGCAACACCTTCACAGGGTTAGGCTGCCTTTCCTGCTTTTCTCATTTATTGTTCAAAGCACATCCCACAGGCACTGGGCACTCAGTCAGCATCAGAGTGGAGACCAGAGTTCTCAATTCCTGTTTCAGCAGAACTTGTACTCTGTGATGTTGATACAGGGTGACTTGGTTTGATTGGCAGCTGGGGAAACTGGTGCATCTAGTAGTGACATAGTTGAAAATTATATTGGACAATATACTTTCCTGTTGGGTGGGGTCTAAGAGGAAGACCTACGAGAGAAAGCAAGAAGTAAGAAAAGGCACATTAAAAAATGAGCCAAGAGTGAGGAGAGAGATTATAATGGCAAACTGAAAGAACAGATCACATGGCCTGGTGGGGTGAAATCCCCTGGAAGAGTGAGCTGGTGGTGGTGAGGAGCCATGGTGAGAGAGAAGGTGATAAAGGATTAGCTGGTATGGAGAGAGTGGCACCACAGCAAGATGGCATGAAAAGCTGGTACCTGGAGGTATCCAGGGGTTTGAAAAGCTGATTTTGCATCAGCACTTGTTGAAAAAGTTTGAAGAGCCTTGGAGAAGCCACAGCTCAGAACACTGGGAGAGAAGAAGCAAAGGTAAGATGGAAAAGAAAGACTGAACTTTTGAGAGTGACTGCCTCAGGTCTGGAAGGACAAAAGGGCACCATCTTGGACCTGTGTTTGGAACGTTTGGACTGAACAGTAATTGAGGAAAAATAACAGGTCACTTATGACATTACAAATTCCTTGTTTTCCTGGTTAATTTCCTCTTTTAATAAAACCCTGTTGTTTAAATTGTAATGTGACTGGCAGCTGCCAGATGTGCGTGAATATGAATCTGGGTGGCAGAAGCCACATTTTAAAAAGTGCCACTTTTTTTCCTGTGACTTGTTGGCTGGAGGCTTTTGCCCTATTTTGACCTGATATCATTCACTCAGTGAGCATCATAGTGGTGGCCACAGCTTTTAGTTCCTGTTTCAGCAGATCATTGTAGTGTCCTGCAATGCCTGCAACCTTGGGATCGTAAAATGTGTTCAATTTCCATCCAATGCCATGTCTTTGAATCACTGCATCACCTGGGTACCAACAAAGTGAGCATCTTTGTCATTTGAAGCTGCAACCCCAACATGGGCAGTATTAAAATTTAGGCATTGATGCCATTTGCTGTGTCTGCAAAACTCAAAGGCCTAAAGAGGATAAGGGTACTTTTACTTTATTTGCAAATTCTGAATAGGGAAGAGAAAATGTATCACCAAGAGGGCATATAGAGCAAGTTGGGGCCTTTGGTTTTTAGGAGAGGGGGGGGAGACCAGAGACTGCAAAGGGGAAACTTTCAGGAAAGACGGATGTGAGAATGGCAGGCCATTAAAGAGTCCATGGCCAGGCTGGGCGGAAACCCCCTGGAAGAGTGAGCTCTTACCTGGAGATAGCCAGGGATTTGGAAAGCTGATTTGTGCATCAGCATTTGTTCAAGAAGTTTGAAGCATCCTGGAGAACAGACCAGCTTGGAACACTGCAGAAAAAGAAAAACGAGAAGACGCTGGGGAAAAACTGACCTTCGCAGAGTGCCTGCCTCAGGTTTGGAGGGGCAAAGGAGCACCATTATGGACATTTGTCTTTGGGAACTTTGGAACTGAAAATGGTGACTGAAGTAAGTTTACTGGCCACTTGTGACTTTGAGAACTTTTTTTTCCTCCATTAATATTCCTTTGTAAATAGACCCTGTTCTTAAGCTTCATTTGAGTGGCAACCGCTACACATGGGTGGTACGAACCTGAAGGAACCAATGTGGCAGAAGCCACATTTTAAAACTGCTACATTTATTTCTTTTGATTTGTTGGATGGAGTTTTCTGCCCCATTTTGACCTGATTTCAACTTCACAAGCAACAGATGTTCACATGCAACACAAAAGCCTGCCAGTGCTGCCAAGGCCACTCTCTGGTGGAGAAGAACAAGCTGCTAATAAGCTAGTACCTGTGTCCACACAGGTGACCACACACTCTGTCCATCAGAGCAAGGTAGAGGTCCAATGATGTCAATCTGTCCACATGTCAGGGACACTGCTCCCACAACACCTAATATGTGCATGCAAAAGCTCGCTGGGGGGACATCCTAGAACATACCACACATTGTTCACAAACAGCCTGAATCACGCTAGCAATATTTTGGATTTGATAATTCTCATGCACTGGATAAGGTATCATTTCTTAATTCTCCAAAATAAATAGCTTGATTTTATCTTTTATGTGTTTTCTAAAATCAAAATGATAAGGTAAGTCCAGTCATTTAATACATTTGTTGTTTTTGTTTTGTTTTTAATAATCCACACAAATGAGTATAGTTGCTAATAGGTTAGTGAAGAGGGCTGCAGTATAACAGGGTTTTCATGGCAGTAAATACAGCTCATTTATCTGTTCTGTGCCCTCATATTTGTAACTAATACTGTCAGAACAAAAACATAACTTATGTTCTTAATGATACTGTGTGACTCAGCTGCATGGGCAGTCAGGCCTCTAGTAGTGATGTAGTTGAAAATTGTATTGGATGTCATACTGTCCTGTTGGACAGGATCTGAGAGAAAGATCCACGAGAAGAAATAAGAATCATGAAAAGGGCACACACAAAAAAAAGGAGGCCAGAAGCAGCCAAAAGAGAGATGTGGGAGACACAAGAATGGAAGGCCAGTAAAGAGGAGCCAGAGTGGCTGGGCAGGGAGGAAGCCCTCCCAGAAGAATGAGCTGGTGGTGGCAAGGAGTCATGTTGGTAGAGTGGTTGGAAGAGAAGTAGCCAGTGTGGAGTTGGAGGCAAGAATGGCAGGCCAGGGGTGACCCAGGCTATGGAGGGCAGGCCTGGTGAATGTGGCCAGATGCCACAAAAGGCAGGCCTGGTAGAAGTGTGTGAAGCCACAGCAAGGTGACTTGGAGAGTTGGTACCTGGAAAAAAAAAACAGGGAATTAACAAGGAATTGGAAAGCTGATTTTGCACCAGTAGTTGTTGGAAAAGTTGAAAGAAACTTAGAGAAGCTTAGCAACTTGATATGCTGGAAAGAGAAGCAAAGAGATGACATAAAGGAAAGACTGAATTTTGCAAAGTGCCTGCTTCAGGTTTGGAAAAGGACATCATCTTGGACATGTGTTTGGGACTTTCAGACTAAACAATAATCATATTAAAATAACTGGCTGCTTGTGACATTAAGGACCTTTTGTTTTCCTGGCTAAATTTCCTTGTTAATAGAACTCTCTTGTTTAAATTGCATTGTGATTCTGGCAGCTACCACATGTGGGTGGGAAGAATCTGAAAGAATCTGGGTGGCAGAAGCCACATTTTAAAAGTGCTGCTTATTCCCCCCTTGGCTTCTTGTTTGGAGGCTTCTGCCCTATTTGCACCCAATATCATTAACTCTTTTCTGTAGTATATTTGACAGAGAGTGCTGGAAATGAAAGGATTAGAGTTTGAAATTGAGATATATCATCTTCTAGTTTGTGCATTTAAATCTCAATTTCCTTATCTGTGAACTGGAAATCAAACAAAATTGTATAGTGTTGATCTGGCATTGTGAAAACTCTCAATAAATGTCAGTTTTGATTTTGAAGTCAGAACTCTAATATATTAAGCTGGGACCCCAATATAGGCAGTATTAAAATTTAGGTATTTGTGCCATTAACTATATCTGACAGAGATAAAAGAGGCCTAAACAGGAAGGGTACTTTTACTTGGTTGCAAATTCAAAGTGTGTATCACCTAGAGGGTGTGTGAAGGGAAATTGGAGCCTTTGGCTTATAGGAGAAAGGAAGGAAAAAGATACAAAAGGAAAGAAGCAGAGACTAGAAGGGAAAGGCTTTGGAGAGAGGAGAATGGCAGGTGAGTAAAGAATAACCCAAGCAACCAAGCTGGGCAGAAGCCCCGTGGAAGAGTGAGCTGGTGGTGGCAAGGAGCTGTGGTGATCAGTAGAAGAGCAGCCAGTATAAAGAGTGTGGCACCCAGTTAGGTGGTATATTGAGCTGGTACCTGAAGAAGGCCAGGGATTTGGAATGCTGATTCGTGCATCAACAATTGTGTAAAAAGTTTGAAGCACCTTGGAGAAGCAGAGCATCTGGGAACACTGAAGAGAGAAGAAGCAAAGAGAAGACACCAGAGAACTGGAATTTGCAGGGTGCCTGCATCAGTTTGGAGGGGCAAAGGAGCACCATCATGGACATGTCTTTGGGAACTTTGGGACTGAAAATGGTGACTAGAGTAAGATAACTGGCCACTTGTTACTTTAAGGACTTTTTGTTTTCCTTGTTAACATCCCCTTGTAAATAAACCTTGTTGTTAAACTGCATTTTGAGCGGCAACTGCTATATGGAGGTGGTACGAACCTGAGGGAACCTGGATGCATTAAGCTGCATTT
>PVHY01021579.1:0-15284 GCA_004024945.1 Uropsilus gracilis
GGCCATTCTTACTGGTGTAAGGTGGTATCTCATTGTGGTTTTGATTTGCATTTCTCTCATTGCTAGTGACATTGAACACCTTTTCATGTGTCTGTTGGCCATTTGTATTTCCTCTTTGGAGAAAAGTCTTTTTAGTTCTTCTCCCCACTTTTTGATTGGGCATCTTGTTTTGTTTTTGTTTAGTTGTGTGAAGAACAAATCTTGGAAGTGATCTCTGCCATCGCCAAGTTCTCAGAATGAGCTGCGACATTACCAAGCATCATGATGCCAGGCAGCCTTATATTCCCTTTACAGGACCCAATACAGTCAATCATGGCTGCAACTCCTCCTGCATTAACAATCAACTGTGACAGCTAAGAGAAAAGAAAGAACCTAGTTAGTTGTGACCATAACATGTAAGGTCATCTTTATATATTTCTTCAATGTTGCCAAAGTTTCTTAATGAGGGCTTAAAGCATCTGGTAAAAATTGAACTACCACTTAGTGAAATTAATATCATCACTGCAATTCTGATCTTCTGAAAGCACAAGTATACCACTCACCATGGGGAGATTTACTGAGGTTCAGTTTTTCGTGTATGAATGGCAAGACTTGTTTTTCTATTATAATGAGTGAGTGTCGAAGTCCCTTTCCTAGACCCTAAGCCTAGGGCTGGGTCATATCGAGCTAAGTGCTGAAACCCAGTAACACAACACAAGTATGAAACAGATGAATCACTGACTACAGAAAGACAATGTCAGACTTGAAATATTCTAACCTCCTAATTCTAACCTTTGCACCAATGATTACTAGTTGATAAATCTTGGAAAATATCAACAAAGTAAAGTTGTTAGGTGGAATTCAAAATGAAGATTTTAAAGTTTAGTAAATGAAGTTAGAAAAATCTACACACAAAAATACACCTTTTAGAATCCACCTAGGCTTGATTTCTATCTAATCCTTTTAAACCTAAGAACTTCAAGGGGAAACCACTAAAGTAAGAGCAGCTATTGGAGTGAATACACTGTGGGAGACGTTCTCTCCCACCCTGGAGGTGTACCGTCTCACACTATGCCAGCTGGGCTAAAATGATGAGGATGGCATGGTCCCCGCAAACTGAAATCATAAGCCAGAAAGGATTAAAAATGAGATTTCAGAATCAATTTCCATTGATATATACTAGTAATTCTCAACTGGGAGTAGATTTCTCCTCTGGGGTACATTTGGGAATATGTGAGGTACTTTTGATATTGACAAAGGGGCAAGAAGGGTGCTACTGGCATCTAGTGCGCAGAGGTCAGGGATGCTGCTATCCATCCATCCTATGGTACACAAGACAAATCCCACACCAGAGAATTACTGAGTCCAAAATGCCCATAGTATTGAGGATGAGAAATCCTGACCTAACCAGATCATGTAGCTGAGCTTGGGTCTTGTTAAACAAACTGATTCTTTTATAAAAATAAAACTACAATACTGTATTTTGAAACTGGTTGCTATTCCATGTTTGTTTGTTTTGGTATTTTACCTCAGGTGTATGTTTTGCAATCTCTCTAATTAAAGTGGAAGCATTTTTCTTCACATATTCATCCTTATCCTTCAGACAGGTAAGGACAACTGGGAAAATCTCCGCTTTGACCACCATTTCTGCCAGATTCACAGAATGTGTTACTATCTCACTGAGAGCTGAAAGGACCCAATGTTGTTAAGTGAAAACCAAAAGAAAGTAAAGCAAGAACTAGAGCCCACTGAGAGTTCAGAAAGCAATTTAAACAGCTTTAACATTCAGATGTCTTTTTTCTAAGGAAAAAACATACATTTCATATGATTTGATGTCAAGACATTCATGTCCTACTCTTCTAAATATTTAATTTCCTATATTCCTTGATTTCCCAATTATCTTAACTCTCTGCTGATATTTCAATGCTGATATATTACAAATGATCACAGAATGTATTTGTAATATATAATTACATTATATTTGTAATAATAATTACATTAGGATTATTTAAATATTATTAACTATGTAATACTGAATTTATGATAGATATGATAATATAACATAAAATGATCATGTAAAACTAACAATACTTTGCTGGTATTTCAAATAATTTATCATTGCTTATTTAATAGTAACAATTTTAAGAACTTATTATGGAAGTCTAATTGGTGATTATCAAATGAAAATCAGAATTTTGAAAGTTATAAAAATCTGTGAGTATGGCAAATTTCAGAAGTAACTTCAATATTAGAGTGTTGGGTTGAAAAATCTTTAGTTATCTTCCCATTCTCTGATTGTCTTTTATTATTTTAATTTTTATTGAAGAATCATCATTTTACATCCTTGCTAGTGTGTTCACAGTATAGGATGACCCCCTCAGGTGGAGTCATCACAGCACTCCCACCACCCACAGTCCTCCACCACAGGCCACTGTGTTCCCCCCACACCCACAATTACTGAGCTTAATGATTCATGTTAATACTGATACTACTCCAGTTTTTAACATGGCACATATTTCCCCATTTCCATCTTCATTGTCTAATCCTTACAGTACACTTTTTACATATTATAAGACCAAATATATAATAATTCCTGTCTGTTTTCAGTGATAATTTATTAATGATTTTTAAAGGTAGGGCATCAATCCTTGCATGTTTCCATTCTCTCAGATTATAAGCTCTTTGTTTGTTCATTTAACTTTATCTTTAAATACCTTCAGCTTAGCATCAGGATTCAGGGTCATCTGGGCCAAATGAGCAACAGCTCCTGCATCCACCACTGTCTGTGCTAACTCAGGAGAATGCTTTGAAATATCACTGAGGGTAGAAGCTGCAATCCTTTTCAAAGCAATTTCTGGCTCCTGGATACAAAGTACTAAAAGAGGAACAGCTCCCGCATCCACCACAGCTTGTGACAGTTCTGTGGGTCCAAGAAAAGTAATTAAGTGAGTATGGGTGACTGACCCTTGTGCAAGCCATTTTTCACCCTGACAGATACAGCAAAGGAAAAAGGGGAGGGTGTACTTCAGTGTCTCGACATCTGCATTTCAAATCAGGCTTCCTGGTTTTATAAACCATGTGGACCAATCCTGAGCTGAAAAGCATACAGGTCAATAGATGGACCCCCATTTACATGAGCACATTTGAGGTAGATTAGGCTGAAATGACTTATTCTTTTTTTTTTAAGAGAGTAAACAGAAGGTGGGCTCTGGGCAGGTTGGGGTGTGGAGGCACTGACATGGCTAGGCCTGGTGCCTGTGGCCGCTCCGTTTAAACAGACAGCTGCAGTCTCTCAGCTTTTGTCTGGTGGGCAGGGAGTGGCCAACCAGCTCAGGTGGGCTCTGGGCTGGCGCAGGCAAGGGCTAGGTGGTGGGGGGAGGGAGAGTGAAAGGGACTATAAAGGCGGCTCCTCTCTTTCACTCTCACCCCACTTAATCCTCAGAAGGAATGAGAAGAAAACTAATAATCCATAGACTGGATAGAATTGGTGAGGGACCAGATAAAGATCCTGCCCACATATCTGAGCAGAACGCAAGAGAAGGAATAATGAGAAAGCCATTGTATAATGGACTGGAGAAATGATCATGGGCAACACCTGTCACAGAGTCACACCTATGGCCTTACAATGAGTGGACAAGCCAAAATCTAAGAGCTGATACATCAGCCAAGAGAGCAAGGTGCTCCTCCCCATTCCATGGGAGAGGAAGGTCACAGAGTTGGGGCTTCAGTCCCACAGAAAGCTACAATCTGAAAGAGAGGAAACCATCTGCAAAGGCCTTCAGCAGATTCCTGTTCACAACAAGTGTCTTCTATAATGAATGACATGGAACTGATTGGAGAAGACACTCAACAATGAGAAAACACTAATAGACTCCATATAAGCATGAACTGGCTGCCCAATGCAAAATTAAGACTGAACACCTACCAGCACAGGTTGCTGTATCCCAGGATCACAGTCCCTCACCCAAGAAAAAGACAACGCCACAGAAAACGAAGAGAATAAAGGACTCAACATAGATCAACAAACAAGGAGAGGGCGTCAGACGAACAGAGGGGGCGTCAGTGAGAGGGGAAGGCATTCCAATAACCATTTGCTGATATTGTATAAAATCTAAAGAATGAATAAAATTAAAATTAAAAAAGAAGTAAGCAGATGTCAGCTGTTTAAGCTCTGACAATTCTACTCTTCACAATAGGCAAGTATTTTATGCATGGTTTACAATAACAGGAAATTAAATGCCACACTAATTAGGCAGTATTTTATGCTCTTTATACTAGTAAACATTAACATGAATCTTGTGCCAATAATGTCAATTTTTAAATTTCTTTTCATTTATAGTCCTTTTAAAAGATTTTTTAAACCTTATACACTAAAAAATGGTAATTTCATTGTATATATAAAAATACTTGCAAAAAGTGTCAAAATTGAACAAATTACATTTATGTAGATAGATAATAATATTTAGATAAAGGAATATCTTATCTCAACCATTCTGACCAATGCTATAAAAAGAATTTTCTTTAAAATACAGAAAATGGGAAATTGACAAACTCACATAAGTACTCTCTTGAAAACCATAAAACACCATATATACTTACAGATTCTGTTATTGTATTTATGACCTGTACTACTGACTCACCTATGCCCATTTCTATAATCTCTTCCTTTCAAATTTGGTTTTTTCCCCAAATTTTACTTGCCTTGAAAATTTATGTTTTAAAAATTTATATTCAGCAACACTTAAAGTCCAGAAAGAAAACAAGGCATGTAATATTTCAAAAGATTGGCATATCACATTTTAGCAAAAATGTTTCAATTTTAAAAATTGACACACATCTCTTGCAAGATATGGAATACAATGGGAAGTTAATAAATATGTATTCTCAAGAACCAGAAACCGTAAAATGGAAAGTTGTTGAATAAAAATAAAAAAGCTAATAGCAGCAACAGACTGAATTATCAATCCTCAAAATCATCTCTGGGATTCTTCTGTGATTACCTGAAGAAAAGGAAAACAGCGGATAAATCAGATGACTGTTATTTCTGTTTCTCACTGTTTACCCAGGAGAAATTTGAAGAGAATATAAATAATGATATTATTTGTCTATTCTGGTTATACATTTCATATTTATGTTATTCATGTGTTACTATTAGTTTGATTCAGTTCAAATTATACAGATACCATATATAATATCAACTTAATAGATAAATACATATTTAGGGACAATTGGAATATATAAATAGAAAGGACATTTTGTTTCAAGTAGCATAAGGATTAGTTTATGTATTTTTACTTTTTTACACATTTACAAGTAAAGAATATACAGTATACTATAACTTTTTAGCAACACTGTAAGTAAAAAATTAGATTTTTTTTTCTAACATCAATTGCATTGGTAATCTTCATACATTTACCTGTCCTTAACTGTCAGGGTGCCTTGCCCTCCTTCCCTTGAATACTATAATGTTAATATAAAACAAATTCTTCCTACTTGTTACTCAATCCCATCCTAATCCTAGACTATTTTCTATTCTCCCTATAATAGTGATATTAAATGTGGGGAATGCTGGGAATAGCCTGGGGAAAGATTTGTGGTGAAGATAAGGAAGCTTCCTGAATTGGGCTTAGCAAGTTTCACTTGCATATACATATACTGTAGACATACGGCCCTATAAAACCAGGATCTGCTCTTAGTGGTACACAATATTATTTATAAACAATATTGTCCTACTATTTCATACATGCATTAGGTATAAAGGAGTATAGATACAGGTGAGAATACAATAGGGTTAAATAAAGCATATACCCTGTATTACACATACTACAGTTTAATTATTTCATTCTGCCTCTATCACTACTATTTTGTCTATGGCATTTCTTTCTCCTCTTCCCTACTATTGCTTCCTCTGGCATTCCTTGCCAGTCTCTGTTGGTATCCACCCAGTTACCTTCATCAGTCAGCTCATGGGCTGTGAGCCTATCCTGGCCAATGACACTCAAATAGAAGTGGGCTAGAAACATATGTAAGAGGTTTTTCTCTCTTGGAAAGAGAAAGACTGGAGAAAACACTGCCTCTTCTTTGCTGGACATAGTCATGTCTGTAAATGGCATCTGGAACTCCTATATCCATCTTGCAACTCTAATATGCCGAGGATGGCTGAGTACAAAAATGAAAACCATCTGGGTCTTTCCTGATATTGTCAGATGCACAACCAACCTTGTAACTGCCCTGACTCTGAACTTTGTGTCATGTGAAATCAGAAAACGTCCTTATTGTTTAATCACTTGTAGTTCATATTGTGTAACTTATAACCAAAAACATCCTGATATAATTCCCTCATGCTTGGTGTATGTACATATTGTCCTCTTTCCCTTCAGTCAGCCACTGTTCTTTAAATGCTTACTTTGTATTAGAAACTTGGCTTAAAAATAGTTTTTTTTTTTTTAAAAAAGAAAGAAACCTGACTTAATATTAGAAAAGCAGATAGAGTAAAATATTGGTCTATTCTAGAAGATTCTGCTCAGGTTAAATATATTACCACAAACACAGAGCAGAGCTAGGAGGCAAGTCTGTGTTATGTTTGGGGGAAATATATTAGGGTGCAAAGGGGCTGTGCACTCAGTAATTTCCTTCTCCCATTTTCTCTTTCCTATAATTTTCTACTCTATAAAATATCTAGTAACCAAAACACATACAAAATTCTGGTACATTTAATATAACTTCCCCCAGGAGAATCTCACAGAACCCAATTTTTACATTTGTTTATTATTTATTTATGTATGTATTTTTTTTTTGAGACTAGATCTCACTATGTTGCCTGAGGTAGTCCCAGTCCCACCAGCTTGAGTGATTCCCAGTATCAGCCTCCCAGGTACCTGGGATTACAGGCACCGGCCACCTCACCTGGTTGCTTTTTTTGAGACCAGGTCTCACTATTTTGCCTGGATTATTCTCAAACCTGCAAACTCAAGCAACTCCTGGCTTCTCTGCCTCCCAATGCTTGGATTACAGAAACGCACCACCACACCCAGCTACAGAACTCATTTTTAAACTCTAATTTAAAAGCGAATTATGGTTGTTGAATTGTCACACTTATAAAATCAAAGGCTGATATGAATAGACTCAGATACTCGTAAAAGATTTCACCCAAAAAAAGGCAGTAAGTCAAGAAATTTATCAGTACCTAAAAACATCTTAGTCTCACTTTAAATTTTAAATGCAATTATGCAATAATATGTGACATAATCATGTACTCTTCCATGACAAGTGAGATTAAAGTTTTTAACTGAATTAAAAGATACCAAGCCAAAAAGACAACCATACTGAGTGATTTATACTGGAATGATGGTGCTGTTAAAGATATATTTGTCTTCTCCACTTGCCAAATTTTCTTCTATATGTGATGAATGCATTTTTAAAAAAAATTTTTTAAATGTAAGCATGTCTCCTGTCCATACATATGGTTATTTCTGGACTAATTATTACTATTACTATACAAGAAAAATACATATTAAAAATGTACCTTCTAAAGATAGCAGAGTTTCTAATTTTAAAAATTGGCAAGGCAGCGTATCTTCTTTAAATAAAAGAATGTACAATTATTCGTCAAAGAATTACTAGTACATGCTAGAAATTTTATCCTTACTTCCCCATACTTTCCCTGCTGCCTTAATTATACTGAAGTAAAACATGGCAATTTTTCATGCTAGTTGTTCACTTTCAACAACTGTTTAGACTACATTTTCTCAAAGAGAACAAACACCCATAGTACTCTTACTGACAAACAATAATTAAAGCCATTTGCTGTGTTCATGGAGACAAGTGAATATACGGTCCTCAAACCTGGTGGTCACTCTTTAGCTATCATTTTACAATCTTGGCTTAAAACTGACACTCTGAAAAGACAAGTGGAAACTTCTGGATACAGAAGGGTGATACTTTTTCTACCACTTATTCTTGAAGTCATGTTTTGGACTCATAAAGGTAGAAAGAAGAACCATAGAAGAAATTATTCAGCGAACACTAAGAAATTGATGAAAACCTAAATCTGGAGGGCAAACATGGATTAATCTAAATATATATTAGGATACTCAACTAATTGTTTAGCTTTTAATGACAATACAATCATGAATCATCATTTCTTTGCACTAGGTGGGTGCAATTATCACTTAAAGATAGGCTGGAAAAATCATAGCTTTATCACTTCTAAACCAGTTTTTTTAAAAAAAACAGGTTGATTATAGATTAAACTCTTGCTAGCACTTATGTAGGGTAAATCAGTTGGTCAGGCTTTTTCCACTATTAGCCCCTATGCCCAGAACCTGTGGTATTGTGCACTCACCATGATTGCATGCCTGAACCAATGGGTGTGCGCATGTGTGAGTGGGCACACCTGGGCCTGGAAGGAGAGGGTGAAAGGGCAGGATCAGCTGAGGGGGAAAGAGAGCACCAGGATGAAGCAACATAATGTAAGAGAGAGCCCAGAGAAAAGAGTATGAAGATTCCTGCTAGGGAATCTCTTCCCTCTTTCCCGGTCCCTCTTCCCTCCTTCTCCCCCTAAACCCACCGAACCCCCTTCCTCTAGTCCCCCACACACATTGCCAAGCCTGCCTGCTTGGTATACAACTGGTCCAGCCTCCCTGCCTGGTGTGCCTGGTGTGCCTGGTGTGCCTGGTGTACCTGGTTCCCTGAGAGAGCATTAAAGCCTGTAAAACTCGCCAAGTGAACATCCTTCAGCTGCTAGAAAGGATGATGAACCTATCCAGATTGGGATGATTGCAAAACTTAGAACATCAGTTTTGTTAATTAGTAATTCCTCACCATTTCCGGGACCTTTTCATCGCAGCTCAGCATGAGACTTTCCCCAAAGTGAGTGATCCAAAAGAGTCCAACAAAACTGCAGTCTTTTGTGATCTAGCATAGATGCGATATGCCATCACTACTGCTGTAGTTCATCAGTGCAATATGGGAGACAACTTAAGCGTGAGTAATAGGAGTTGGGGGAAAGAGGCATCATGGAGTCTGGCTACCACAGAAACCTTTATTCTTCATTTACACACCTGACAAAGGCAACATTCTTCCATAGGTGTTGCTAAAATTCAGCACTGAGAGGTTGACATCTCCATTGCTGATGGAATAAGAATTTGCTTATTACTATCTAAAAGGCAACGTGCAATTTTGTTTATCTCCTTTTCCCTCACAAAGTGTCATTTTTCCTACTGTCATCACTTCTACCCCATTTTGCAACGCTCAACCTTCAGAGCTACTAGTTTAACTGTTACACATGGGTTAAGAGTTCAATAGTTGAAGGGTTAACAAATATACCTGTGTTTTCAAGGCTAAATAATTGAGGCTAAAGAGTCAAGTGAGTCAGTAATCTGGAGTTAATTGGGACTTAGTAAGAAATTACAATCAGCTGGAATGAATGGCCCACATTTATGGTGCAAAAAAAAAAAAAAAGAGGAGGTGGGAGAAGATAAAAAAAACTGGGTGTGGCCTTGGAATATAATAGATAACATAAGACTTAAAGCAATCTTTGAAAGCCTACTTTTAACATTTTTTAATTTTTTGTCTAAATAGCCAAGACTGAGTTTCAAAGAATAAGGCAAAACTAATGTGTCTGTAGTATGCTTGTAATAAAGAAAATATAACACAATAAATAACATGGAACCAGATCTTTATGAAATAATTTTTTGTATCTAGAAGCTTTTTATTCACGTTATATACTATTACAACTGATATTGCAATTTCACTCTACCTACCCTTTTGCACTCTGCTTCAAAAAAGAAATGGGAAATGTATATGTTATCATTCAAATTTCAGTGACATTCACTTATGAAAAGTCCTTGCCTTTCAAGGTGCTCAGGTTGATGGAGGCTAAACTGTGAAAGGCTACCTGTGCTCTAGTGGACTTCTCTACTGAAATTCGCAAAGGAGAGAGGAAAGGAAACAGGAAAAAATTTTAAAAAACATACAAACCAGAAATGAAATGTTAGCTGGTTACAGTTTACACTGTTTTTATAAGAATGATCCCTATAGGAAGTTCTTACTGTGACTCCCTGTGTGGTTCCTTGGACCATCTATGGGCTTTCACTGTCCACTTTTGTTCTCACAGATGGAATCAGTCACAGGTTTTTAACAACCACATAATATCCTACAGAGTAAATATACCAAAATTTAGTTGTCTACCTCCCCCCACTTTAGGACATTTAATTGTTTTATGTTGTTTGGTCCGGGTTGATGCCTCTACGAAGTACAGAACACTGAACCATTTTGTACATTAAGATTATGTATATGTTACAACATAACAAATGACCTACCTCAGGAGCCTAAATGGACATCATTCATCATTTCATATCTCTGTGGGTCAGGAGCCCACAAACTGGCTGGTTTTGGTTCTGAGTACATCGCGGAGTTGCCAGCACACTGTCTGTGGGGTTGCAGTCACCTGAAGGCACACAACCTGAGGACAATCTGCTTCCAAGTTCACCCACGTCATTGCTGGGAAGCTCCAGTTTCTTGCCCATTGATGCAGAGAAAAAGACACACAGAGAGACAGGGACAGAAACTGACAGAGTTCAGGACAGAAGCTTCAATCTTCTATACATTTAAAACTGTCCTTACTTCTTACTCCAGCTAAACTTCAGAGGACCCAGAATATGCCCAATGCCAACCCCAACACAGAACGGGTGAGAGACCAGGCAAAAGTCCAGCCCACAGACCGGAGCTGGACACAGCAGATGGACAACCAAGGGAACCAGTGCATGCAAGACCAGAAAAACAACCATAGAGACACAATGTCACCATGTGCACTTCTGCGTTCACCAGGCCAAGACCCGGGACTTCATTTTGGAGATATATTCAAGGAGAGCAGCACACCCTTCCCTCATTATGGGAGAGGATGACCAAAGAGGGGATAATGGGCCCCACATCAAAACAGCAAACTGAAGCAGAGGAGATGATCTTCAAAGGCCACTCGCAGAAGCCTGAACTCACAGAGAGACTTCTTGACCAACACTGGTTGGGGGCAAGAGCCCCTAAGTCCGACACCAGAGCCATAAGGAAAAGCAGCAAAGCAGCAGAGATAGAATCGGAGAGGACGGCCCGCAGCAAGAAAACATGGACAGATCCCAAACGAATATAACCTGGCCACCCAATGCAAACTTAAGACTGAAAATCTAACAGTAAGGTTTGCCTGGACCCAACAACGCAGTCCCTCATCCAGAGAAAAGACACTAACATAGGAAAGAGACTAATGGACTTAGCAGAGCTAATAAACAACAAAGAGTGGGGTTTGAGAGAATGGAAGGGGCACCAGAGGGGGGGGGGGAAACACAGAGGTTGTAACCTAAAGAACTAAATAAAATAGTATAAAAAAAATAAAATAAAACTGTCACCTTTTCTCAGAAGTGATATACCGTCATTTGTTACATTCCAACGACCAAACAGACCAATCCTGGGTGGAAGGGACTGTAAAGTGTGTGAACACCAGCAAAGTGTCTTTGAAGGCCATTGTGTAGGCTGACTTCCAGTCATACAGACAGACATTATAACTCCACCAGTTATACCAACGTACATCATATGCAAGTTCATGTGTGTGTGTTTACTTTCGAGACCCAGCGGTGAAATAACTTGAAGGGAAGATCATTGACTTTTTTGAGATTCTTCCTCTATTTGATTAAACCACATGAGACTGCTGGCTCTTTTGAAATCAAAATCAATATAATATAGGTAATTTCATACAGGTCAACTTAGTATGCCTTGCAGTATTATTTTCCAAAGGGAACAGGTCAGTATGTAGCCCCTTTGACAAAGTGAGGGATTGGCAGTTTGGCCACTTATATTTCAAAGCACTTTTTGCCTTTATATCAAGTAACTACTTGAAATTGAATCATCATTTACTTCTCCACGAATGATATTTTCAGTTTTATATTCCTTAGTGTACTGACTACTATGACTTAGTTACACTGATAAATAAACACAACACTAAGGATGACTTTTTTGAGACCACAACATTGCCACCAAAATGTCTTAACAAATAGCCACAGATAAAATAATAATAATAACCACTGTTCATAGGCACAGTAATTCTGTTATTGTCCAGTAGGAATGTGAGCCACATAAGTAATTTAAAATGTTCTAGTAGTCATATTTAAAAAGCAAAAAAAAAAAAGTGAAACTAACATTGTTATGTTAGTTAATGCAATATATTCAAATATAATTTTAACATGTAATCAATTTTAAAAATTCAATAAGATAGTTTACATTCTTAACACTGTCTTGAAATCCAGTGTGTATTTTGTACTTATAGCATATCTCAATTTAGTTGCTAAATTTTTACTGGACACACTCCAGGTTTATTTAGATTCCAAAATGTTTATAGGTGAAAAGCTATGTTCATATAAGTTGTTACAATTATGCACAAAAAGTTTTCAGTTTGAATCACCAATGTTTGAACTTAAATTAACTAAAATTTGAGTCCTTGTATGTACTTGCCACAGTTAACTATGTGATACTAGCATGTGGCTAGACTGACCATGTAGGCAAACTGGTATAAATCAAAGGAGATACAGAGAAACATTCCATGGCTACTAACAGAATTATGATCTAAATGGTCCTAATTATCATCTTCTTAAGGTCAGAGGTGCTTTCTTGAGTAAAATGCTTTAATGCAATTCATTTATACTACAATTTTAGGGAAAGCTGGTTCACTCATCAAAAGTCACAGATAAAAAGCAAAGTAAGGCCCCAAACTAGCTATACAGTCCAATAACACTGTCAATAATCAGCAACTATTTTCCTATCCGCTGTGGAACCAAAGTTTATGTGAGTTGATAACATGACTTATTTCAAAGTACAATTCTTATGTGAACAACATCCTAAGTATTCTTTTAATAGTTAAACTCTTGTAGATGTCTGCAAAATGTTTAATTGGGAGTCTGTTCAAAGTTCAGCAAGTATGCCATCCTAATATTCTTTCTGATATTCAAATGTGAATGAAAGTGTTTTATTTTTTTAATCACAACATCTGAGGTATTAGGAGGATTTATACACTGAAGACTGGAAAATACCATCGCTTCTTGGTCTTTTAGCTAAGATCAAGTATTAAAAAAAAGCCACCGCCCTTTCAAGTTGATAGATCTCTTTGATTATCTATTTGATTATGAAATGTCTCAAAATCTATACATAAAAGTAACATTTAGAAGTTGTACTTTAAAAATAAGGAAAGGTCTGATAAATGCCCACTGATTTTTCAATTATAATTAATGCTTACTTTTTTTGCCTCCTATATGCAAAACATTTCACTCTCCTTAAGGATGCACTATATTTTCTTTAATTGCCATTTAAGTGTTTATTTCCTAAATTGCCTAATAACACATTTCGTCACTATACTAAGAAGAAAACACAGAATGAATGTCCTCCCATAATCTCAATAAATTAGGAAATCATTCAGATAGACAGATATTTGGAGGTTAAGTCCCCTATTTTCACGCCTTCTCATTATGTGAATGATAACTTATTGCCTCCTAGATAACAATTCCCTTTCCCACTAAGACATCTATGCAGTGAAGCTGGGTGTGGTAGCATGCACCTGTAATCCCAGCTACCTGGGAGGCTGAAGCTAGGGATCATTTGAGTCCATGGGTTCGAGACAACTCTGGGCAACGTAGCGAGACCTAATCTCAAATAAATAAACAAACAGACAAACAAATAAATAATCTATCAGTGATCTCTCCTGGGAGTTTCTGGGTCCCAGGTTCCTAGCTATTGTGAAATACTGAAGCTACAGAGGGAAGTCCATGTGGGAATCAGATAGTAGTGAAAAACTGGAATGGAATCCCTAAGGCAAACCCTATTTATGAACTATAATTTAGCCTCAGGCACAACAAAAAAGTATTTAAAGGCACCTGTGTGAGAGTGTGCCTACAAGTTATACCCTAGGCTCCTTTGCACCATCTTTTGAAATAACTCTTGCTACACACACAAGTTATGCACATACATGTTACACACATGCATGCAATTCATGTTGGCCATAAAATGCCATTAAAAAACCTTAAATATGCAGATACACATGATGACTAACTTCTGATTTAAAACAATGCCTTTGTTTACTCAATCAATATGTACTAAATAATAATCCTAAACTGTACCACTTTGGAAAACCAAAATCCAGAGAGGAGGGAAATAATTTTTGATATATTTATTCTGAGTAGTTCTAAGCATGACTATTTTTTCTCTTAGTTTACTTTTCTATCATTTTCTTTCTTTTTCATTTTTAATAGTATCATCACTTTAAGAAACAAATTAGACATAGATTCATGCAAGAGACTCTTCCTGTTTCTGTTCTGAATTTTTTCTTCAGTACTTTTCAAGTAGTAGTGAAACTGTCTGGTATGCTGGCTACAATGGACATTTTGATTAGATTCGAACTCTGGCTTCACCTATATAACATAGCTTCAGATTTCTAAGTTCCACCTCTTTCCTCTGCTTAACAGGAAGAAAACTGCCTACATCCTAAGGTAACTGTCATCAACACCAGACAATGTATCTAAACATACCACCCAATCAGGCACAGAAGTTCCTCAAAAACAGTAGCTATGATTTTATACATCCAGTCATACACATTGAGACCTCTGGGAAATGAAAAAATATTATCCTTAACTCTATCATTCAAGTAACACAAACATATATTTCTTTGTAATTTTCCACACTACGTAATTTTCCACACATGTCCACACTATGATAGAGAAATACATGGGATTTTTGAGAATATATGATATGTACAAGTTGGCCATTATTCAAAACTTATCTCCCATAAGGTACAAAAAACAATATTAAAACCTCATCTATGGTTTACTAAACAAAACCAGATTTACCTAGTAAATTAAAAAGTTACTACCATTTTAAATATGCTCAGTTACCTGCATTGTACCTTGCAATACATCCAAGTGTGAAGGCTGCAGCTTCCTTGACACCAGGGTCAAAATCTTCCAAGCAAATCACCAGTGTATCCAGGGCCCCACAGTCCACAATCGCCTGAGCTAATTGAGGAGAATGTTTACCTACTGCTCGTAACACAAAGGCAGCTGCTTTCTTGTAAAAATGGTACAAGGAGAAAAGAGACAAAAGTCAAAATGATCTGATCTAACTATAAAAGTTAATAAAGAACAAAACCAAGGGTCGGGCATGGTGCCGCATGCCTGTAAAAGGCAGCCTAGGAAGCTGCAGCCGGGCCAGGGATCACAGTTCTAGTCCCGCTGGGGGCACACAGCGAGACCTAGTTCCAAAAAAATATATAGCTG
>PVHY01021580.1:0-23686 GCA_004024945.1 Uropsilus gracilis
ATGTTGGGTTCTGTCTTTTAATCCAGTCTGCAACTCTGTGTCTTTTGATTGATGAGTTTAGCCCATTGACATTTAGAGTAATTATTGATGTTTGAGGATCCAACAATGGGTTTCTGGTGATCATTTGGGGTTCTGCTTTAGTTTGTTCTTTCTTTTCTTTTTATTGTTCATTCCTTTTATTCTGCAGGTTTCGATCTTAGGGCTTCTTTCAGGATTTCTTGGAGAGGGGGTTTAGTGGAAGCAAATTTCTGGAGGCTTTGTTTTTCTGAGAAGGTTCTGGTTTTTCCTTCATATAGGAAGGACAGCTTTGCTGGGTAGCGTATTCTTGGTTGGCACTTTTTGTCTTGGAGTGTTTTGAAGATGTGATGCCATTCTCTCTTTGCTTGGATTGTGTCCTCTGAGAAATATGAAGTCAGTCTGATTGGTTTTCCTTTGTAGGTTATCTGTTATAACAGATTATTCTCATAATTTTTTCTTTATCTTTGGCTTTTGTAAGTTTTACTATGATGTGTCTTGCTGTGTTTCTTCTTCCATTAAAGTAGTTTGGTGTTCTTTTTGCTTTCTATATATCTATTTTCATTTCTTCAGATTTGGGAAATTTTCCCCCATTATTTCATTGAAGAGCCTTTCAGGTCCTATGTCTTTTTCTTCACCTTCTGGTATTCCAATTACTCTTATAAAGTAGTTTGGTGTTCTTTTTGCTTTCTATATATCTATTTTCATTTCTTCAGATTTGGGAAATTTTCCCCCATTATTTCATTGAAGAGCCTTTCAGGTCCTATGTCTTTTTCTTCACCTTCTGGTATTCCAATTACTCTATTTGTTTTCTTTAAGGTATCTGACAGATCTCTGATTTTTTCTTCTGTTTTCTTACTCTGTTTTTCTCTCTCTCTTTCTTCATTCTCTCTACTTCTGTATCCTCTAGTGTGCTGATTCTTTCTTCTATTTCTTCTAATCTGCTTTCTTGGCTCTTCCCTGCATTCTTGAGTTCTTCTATTTCTCTTTTTATGCATTGCATCTCCTGCAGTTTCTTATTTGGGGTTTCAATTTCATTTTTCTGTAAGTTGATGATATTGCTTATTTTGCTGTATTCTTTTTTATAGTTTTCTACTGCTTCTCTTAATTCATTGAAGGCTTCTACCCTTTTGCTTTCTCTTTTTCCCCCTCTTTCTTGGCCTCTTTGAATACTTTCATCACTTTGATTCTAAATTCTTTGTCTGACATATGGAGTTTTCTTCCATGTCATCCAAGGTGGTTTCTTCAGATTGTTTATACTTTGGTGGTGAGTTATTTTTCTTAGGGCTTGCTTGAGTATTTATGTTCTTCCTTCTTTCTGTGTTTTTCTTTCAGATCTGCTCTATGTATTGGGTAACTACTGCTCTAGTATTAGGCATGTTGAAGCCTATATATTTGTGGTTAAATCTGCCTATATACTTTTGGTAGAAAGTGTCCTTGTTTTCTGGTTTTGTGCCAGTGCCACTTAGCGGTGCCGGTGCTGCTGGGCTTTGGGGTGGAAGCTATTGGCCTTCAGGATGGCTG
Organism: Uropsilus gracilis; assembly: GCA_004024945.1. Taxonomy (NCBI): domain Eukaryota; kingdom Metazoa; phylum Chordata; class Mammalia; order Eulipotyphla; family Talpidae; genus Uropsilus; species Uropsilus gracilis. Next base: position 1,540 of record PVHY01021580.1, read on the forward strand.
TCCCAGTGGAGGGGCTGGGGAAGCAGACTCACTCAGTCCCAACCTAACCTGACAGTTCGGGTTCCTTTCAATTGCAAATTGCAGTTCTAGCCTTTCTCTCAGGCCTGTTTCTTTAGCAACTGGGATCTGCCTCAGGGTTCAGACTGGAAGGGGGTCTCACCTGTTCTCTGCGATCCCCTTCCCAGGCTGCTGGTGTGGCAGCCAGAGCAAGCTGGAGTTCCCTGGGCTGGTCTCTCTCAGTCGCCACGAGCCCCAGCCCATGCAGGCTGGGCTTTGGGGTGGAAGCTGTTGGCCTTCAGGATGGCTGTCCCAGCCGAGGGGCTGGGGAAGCAGACTCACTCTATTGAATGTATTTATTTAAAATTGCCTTGTGTCGTATTATATGGTCAATTTTAAAGAAGGATCCTTGTCCATTTGAAAAGATGTATTCTTTTCCTTGGTGGTGTTGTGTAGTAGATAGCTATTAGGTCCACTTGGTCTAGGTCTTCCTTGAAAGCTTTTGTGTCCTTTTGTAGTTCCTGTTACTTCAATCTGTTCTTTTGTGAAAGTGGAGTCCTAAAGTCTCCTACTACATATGTGTTTTTACCAATATTTGTTTTCAGTTCTGCAAGTAGCTGTCTTATGAATCTTGGTGCCACCTTATTTGGTGAATATATGTTGACAATTGTTATGCCTTTTTGGTGGGTTGTCCACTTAACCATTAGCTAGTGACCCTCTTTATCCTTTGTCACTTTTTTAAAAATTGAAATCTCCTTTGTCTGCTATAAAAATGGCTACCTCTGCCTTTTTTGGTGGGACTGTTTGATTATAGAATTGTTTTCCATCCCTTTGCCTTCAATCAATGCTTATCTTTAGGGATCTCATGTATTTCCTTGAAGCAGCAGAATGTTGGGTTCTGTCTTTTGATCTAGTACAACTAACTCTGTGTATTTTGATTGGTGAGTTTAGACCATTGACATTTAGAGTGGTTATTGTTGTTTGAGATTCTAGCATTGTTTTCTGGTGGTCATTTTGCAGTTCCAATTTATTTTTTTTCTCGTTCTATTTATTCTTTTATGGCTTTGGTCTTAAGGCTTTGAACAGGATTTCTTGGAGTGGAAGTTTAGTGGTAGCAAAGTTCTGGAGATTTTGTCTGTCTGAGAATGTTCTAATCTTTCTTTCCTAAAGGAAGGACAGTTTTGCAGGGTAGAGTATACTTGGCTGGCACTTTTTGTCTTGGGGTTTTTGAAGATATGACTCTATTCTCTCCTTGCTTGAAGTGTTTCCTGAGAAATCTAAGGTCAGTCTAATGTGTTTTGCTTTGTACGTTATTTGTTTCCTCTCTCTAGTCATTCTCATCAATTTTTTTCTTTATCTTGGGTTCTTGGAAGTTTTCCGATAATGTGTTTTGCTGTAGATTTTCTTTCATTCAAGTAATTTGATGTCCTTTTTGCTTTCTTTCTGCCTATTTTCATTTCTCTCTTCAGACTTGGAAAATTCTCCTCCACTGTTGCATTAAAAAGGCTTTCAGTTCTAATATCTGTTTCTTCTCCTTCTGAAATTCCAATTACTCTTGTATTTCCTTTCTTTAAGGTACCTGACAGAGAAACTTTCTCCAATTTTTTCCTTCTCTCTTCTTACTTTGTTTTTCCTTCTCTTTTTCTTTCTTTGATCTTTCTATAGCCTCAAGTATGCTGATTCATCCTTCTATTTCTTCTAATCTGTTTTTTATGGTTTTCCCCTGCATTTTTGAGCTCCTCTATTGCTCCTCCTATATCTGTATTTCCTTTAGTTTCTTATTTAGAAATTCGTTCATGTTCCACAGTTTGTCAATTTTGTTATTCTTACCACTATATTTTTAAAAATATTTTTCTGCCTCTTCTTTTAGTTCATTTAATGCTTTTAAATTAAATTTAATTTATTTATATGCATTTAATCACAACATCAGTATGCGGTTTTTAGGATACCTACCTCTCCCTCCTCCCTCTGGTGCCTCCTCCGTTATCCCAAACCCCACTCTTCGTTGTTTGCTAGTCTGTGTTAAGTTCATTAGTCTCTTTCTTTCCTGTGTCAGTGTTCTTTTGTTGGGTGAGTGACTATGTTGGAACCAGGTGAAACTTGAGGGTAGGTTTTCAGTCTTAAGATTGCACTGGACAGCCAGTCTATATTTATTTGTGGTCTGTCCATGCTTTCTCATTGGAGGCTGTCTTTTCCAATCTCATCTCTGTTGTTTTCCTGTTTATCTTATGATTTTGGTATCAGATTTAGGGGGTCTCACTCCCTACCAGTGTCAGCAAAGAAGTTTCTCTGAGGAGACAGGCATCCATGGGTGGCCATTGTAGATCGTCTCCTCTGTCTCACTTTGTAGCCCTGTTGTAGGACTGATGCTCCCAGCTATTGGCCCTTTCAAATACATTCTAAAAAATCATTTAGATCTTTCCTAGCATAAGAAAAAAAATTATGTAAATATCTTCATTATGCCAATGTTGAGGTTCAGATGATGAAGTTCTTGAGTCCCTCTGAGAAAGAATTCAGCAGTCTTTCCCATTCATCAGCACCTCACAAGTTTATTGAGGAAAAGAAAATAGAAGGAAAGGGATACCAGTGTAGACACTGACAGACAGTCTTAGGAGAAAAGAGCTGAAGTTTCCCTGAGCAAGGGGTGTTCTTTTATAGAGTTTCTTGTTTCCTTGATGGAATTATTTTGGAAATTAATGCCTTGAGGTCAGGTTGGAGTAATCTACTGTGACTGCTAATCCTTTCTGCCTCCAACTCTGTTTGATAATATTTTCTGACACCACCTCAAATTCTAGGAAATTGCCAAAGCTGGATTTAGCTTCAGATTCATTGACCTCCCCTACTCCCACCTCTGACATTTGTCCTTGTGATAACATCCATCCTAAATTTTTCTATGTTAGGTTTCAATTACCAACATAATTAGAATTGTGGAAAGAAAATTTAGTTTTATAGGCAGATAAAAATGTATGAATCAGGGAAGAGTATTTAATAGTCATGTAAACATTGCCAGCCCAAGCAGAACACCAAAGTATACCAATGACAAATTCAAGATCTTTAATATTTTGCAAAATTCAGTCATTTAAAAGCCATGAAAAACCAATTCTTTTATACTTATTTTTCTTTTGTCAATATGAAAGTGTGTTCCAAGTAAAGGAAGAACAAAAATTTTAGACTCATTTCTGGGGTAGAGAGATTTACGAGAAAAACAAATTTATTCTTGTGTGTATCATGTACACACGTGGGAGCACTCAGACATAATGCAAAGGCCTGTTTAGGACTTGGGCTTATATAGCATCTTATGAAAGATCAATAAACCTATAGAGATTTGATAAGAAAAAGGACTTTGAATTCTAGGGCCAGCAAATTGCAGGGAGGCAATATAAGGACGAATTGGTCAATAAGGACTGGGCTTAACAAAGTCTATCATAGATCTTCTGGACAATATCAGGGTTAATAAGAATATATATATATATGGTTCTCTCTGATATGAATTACTGTCCTTCCGTGTAGTGTAGGGACAAGACACCTTTGTAATTGCATGTCCTGTCTTAGCGGGCATAGAAAAGTTAAGCATCCATATTGTAATCCCTAGAATAATAAACAAATACTTGATCCAAAGAGATAAGTCAAAAATGAAGCAGGGAACAGACAACTTTCCTTGATATCTATTTCTCAGCTGCCTTCAACTCAAGGCCCCAAGGCCCTCATGCCAAAGTACCCTTCACTAGGAAAGAAGATATCACATATTTTACTTTCTTTTTTGGTTTGCTTTACTATTTTTATTATTTTTATTGCACGTGCGTGTATTTTTTTATTTTTTTATTTGATTGCACATGTGTGTATTTTTAACATCACTGTATACCCCAAGGTTCTCCCACCACCTGGTTATCTGTGAACCACAATCTCAATCTCATGTGCCCATTCCTCCTCTGATTTTACCCCCCCCCCACACTTTCTCTCTATGGTTAGTTCTATTGACAGTTTTTCAGCTTTAAGTTTTACATATCCTTTTGTTTGTTTGCTTTCCCTATCCCGCATATAGGTAGGATCATCCAGTATTTCTCTTTTTCTTTCTGGCTTATTTCTACTAGGATGGTTCCTTCTAAGTCCATGCATGTTATCATAAATGCATCAAATTTAATTATGGAATATACCATATTTCATTGTGTAAATATACCATAACGTTCTGATCCATTCACCTGTTTTGGGACATTTGGGTTGTTTCCATATTCTGGCTATTGTAAATGGTGATGCTATAAACATAAGAGTGAAATTGCATTAGAAAACAGGCAAAACAGGTTACTTAACAAGACTTACAAATGGAAGCAGCTGGCTCTTTAAACCCAGCTACCCTTTAAGGTTGTCTCAACCTGTACAAGGAGTAGCAAAATCACTCTAACCTTAAGAGGAGGCAAAAATAGATTTACTCATTAAAAAGACAAGATAAGAAAAAGTTCACTGAGCATACAATGGACCCCTTTTGATTCTTACCAACCAGTTCAATCTCTAGTCCAAAAGCTGTACTTGAGGGCCGGGCACTGTAGCATGTGCCTTTAATCCCACCCAGCCTAGGACAGGAGGCCGAGTGTAGGAATCCTTGAGTCTGTGGGTTCAAGATCTGCCAGGGGCAACATAGCAAGACCTAGTCTCAAAATATAGCTGGGCGTGGTGGTACATGACTTTAATCCCAGCAACCTGGGAAGCTGAGACTGGGGACCTCTTCATTCTTCAGTCCCCCAGGGCAACATAGCGAAGCCTAGTCTTAAAAAAAAAAAATGTGCACATGACTGCATCAGTCATGTGCATCCACAAAATGGTGCTTGTCCCACCTTCAATCCAGATTAAGGAACCAAGATCACATCATTGCTCCTTTTTCCAAAAGCACAGCTATTCACTTCAGGCCAAAAGAAGCCAAGATGATGTCATTGCTCCTTCAAAAGTGGGAGATTCAAATTCAAAGGAAAAACAAAGATGGTGTTTTCAATTCTTCTCCAAAAGGCACAACGCCAGCATTCTTTCAGCTTCCACTCTAAAGTCCCCCCAAATCAGAAATACACCATCAGCAAACACTTCAGACTTCTCACGATGAATACAGCATCACAGAAATTTCTCTTCAGGTCTCCAGACAATTTCCAATCTTCGCAGTTCCAAGTCTGCTTATTCAAGTCACAAGTTTCTCCACTATGCTGTCCCAGGCTCCTTACCTGCTCAGGCTTGGGGAATAAGGCCACAGAGTGACTTTATTCCCTTCCTGCTGCTGCACATGGCTGCGCCAAGAGCTCCAGCCTTCCTGTTCCTCTGCTCTCCTCTCCACACATTTTCCCTCTCTTCTCTGTCTCTGTATCCTCCTCAATCCACTCAACCTCTTCTCTCCTTAAGAAGGCTTACCTTCCCTTTCACAAGTCTCTGCCCACCAGGCATAATGGCTGCTATTCCAGTATACCATTATAATGCTGGGGGCCATGGCACCTCCCAATTTCACCATAGCTTCCCTATCATGAGTACAGATTTCTTTTTGAACTAGTGTTTTGGTGTCCTTTGGGTAGATTCCCAGAAGTGGAATTACTAGATAGTATGTTAGTTCCATTTTCAGTAGTTTGAGGTCCTCCATACAGTTTTCTATAGTGGCTATACCAGTTTGCATTCTCACCAGCACTGTAAGAGTATTCCCTTTTTTCCACATCCATGCCAGCACTTGTTGTCTTATTTTTTTTTTCATATGGGCCATTCTTACTGGTATAAGGTGGTATCTCATTGTAGTTTTGACTTGCATTTCCCTGACTATTAGTGATGTTGAGATTTTTTTCATATGCCTATTGGCCATTTGTATTTTCACTCTGGAGACATATCTTTTTAGCTATTCTCCCCATTTTTTGACTGGGCTTTTCAACCATGTTTTTGTTAATTTAATTTTTAATTTTGTAATTATTGTACAATATTAGTCATGTTTGCATGGTTGTATTGTACCCCTTATCCCCTACACTACTTCTCTTCCTCCCCTTCCCTCCCTCTGGTCACTCCAACTCCTCTAGTTGCCAGCAAGTCTATGTTTGGTTTGCTGGTCTTTTTTTTTTTTTCCTAGAGCTGTGTCCCATTTTCCTGGTTGCAGACTTGCACTCCAGGACAGCAACAGATGAGGCTACTCGGATCTCCAGGAGTAGCTGAGACACATACTCAGACCAAGCTACATTGGAAACTTGTTGTCAGACAGATGTGTAGTGTGCTTCTCCAGGATCCTTTCTGTCACTTCTTGTTGCTGTGCCATACAGTTTTGATATCTGATGTTAGGAGTGTAATTCCAGCTTTTCAGCCAATAGCAGTGGAGGTATTCGCTGCTGGGGTAGACTTCCCCAGGTGGTTGTTCTAGACCCTCTCCTCTCTCTTTTTAGTGCTTCTGCCAAGGGGCTACAGCCAAAGGTGGCTTTCTTCCCCCATTGATTGGTAGAGGAGAGAGCCTCTTTCATGTTGCATGTTACTGTGGGCCTAAGGTTTGATTCCTTAGTGCCAGATACGATGCAGGTAGAAATATTTACAAGTTGCCTCAATAGCTGGTTTCATCTTCCTGTCTCAGTGGTTCTCAACACAGTGCTTGTCCCACCCAGGTGGTGAGTGTATCCAGAGCTGTTATTACTTCCTTTCCTCAGCATTATATCTGTAGCTGGAGAGACTGGATTCTTCATCCTTAATGCCTGTCTATTAAGGTTGGAGTAAACTCGAGGGGAGACCCTGCCCCCACAAGCCCACGCCCAGCAGAGATGCTCAGCCCCCACCCCCTGCCCACATGGAGGCAGAGGCCAGCTTCCCCAGGCTAAGATCCCTGGACCTAGAGTCCCTGAGACCTTAAGGTCCCAGTGACATAGGACTCACCTGTGTCCCCTGTCCCTCCTCCCCCATCCCCATCAGCAGCCTAGGCCACGTTGGGGGTGAGCTGGAGCTCCTCTTCAAGGGTCTTTACAGTTTGAAAGACCTCTGTGGATATTTGTTATCAGACCCTTATCACTTGTATGGAGAGCAAAAATTTTTTCCCATCCATTTGGGTGGGAAAAAGAAGCCAAAAGAAGCTTTAGCTGTACAGAAACCTTTTAGTGTGATGTAGTCCTAGCTGTTTGTTTTCCTTCATTTTTTAGCATCTGTAGATGTGTTCTGAAGGAGGTTTCTGAGGTGTAAGTCAAGGAAAGTTTTGCCCATATTTTCTTGTATGTGCTTTATGGTTTCAGATATTACATCTAAGTCTTCTATCCATTTTGAATTGGTTTTTGTACATGGTGGGAGGGAAAAACTAGATTCATTTTTTTACACATGGCAGTCCAGTTTTCCCAGCACCATTTATTGAAAAGACTATCCTTTTTACAATGTATATTCTTTGCCCCTTAGTTAGAGATTAACTGACCATGTATGTGCGGCTTTATTTCTGGGCTTTCAATTCTGTTCCAGTGGTCTATGTGTCTGCTTTTGTTCCCGTACCATGCCATTTTAACTATTATGGCTTTGTAGTAGAGTTTAAAGTCTGGGAATGCAATACCTCTATTCCTTCTCTTAGCCAGGAGAACTTTGACATTCGAGGTTGTTAATTGTTCCAAATTAATTTTAGTAACATGTTTTCAATTTATTTGAAGAATGACATTGAGATTTTTATTGGAATTGCATTCAATCTGTAGATTGCTTTTAATAGGATGGCCATTTTGACAACGTTAATTCTTTCAATCAATGAGCATGGGATGTATTTCCATTTTTTATGTATCTTTTATTTCTTTTAACAATATTTTATAATTTTCTTTGTATAAGTCTTCCACGTCTTTTATTAAGCTTATTCCCAGGTATTTAATTTTTGTTAGTATAATTGTGAATGAGGTTGTTTTCTTTATCTCTACTTCTTTTTTTGTATATATGAAGGCTACTGACTTTTGTGCATTGGTTTTCAGTCTGCTACCTTACTGAACTGGTTTATTATTTTCATTAGGCTTTTTGTAGACATGTTAAGATTTTTTCTGTATATTATCATATCATATGCAAACAGTGGTAGTTTTATTTTTTCTTTCCCTAGTTGGATCCCTCGTATGTTCTTTTCTTACCTAATTGCTCTAGGTTGGACTTCTAGAACTATATTGAAAAGTGGTGAAAGTAGACAGCCTTATCTTGTTCCTGATCTCAGAGGGAAGGTTTTCAGTTTTTCTGTTTAGGATAATATTGGCTGTGGGTTTATTAGATATTGTTTTTTATTATGTTAAGGTACATTTCTTCTATCTCCAGAATTTCAAGGACCTTCATCATAAATGAGTGTTGAACTCTGTCAAATGTTTTCTCAGCATCTATTGATATGATCATGTGGGTTTTCTTTTTCTTTTTGTTGATGTGCTGGATTTCATTAATTGATTTTCAGGTGATGAACCATCCATGTTTCTCTGGGATAAATCCTACTTGGTCCTGGTGTATTATCTTTTCAATGCATTGTTGGATTCAATTTGTTAGGATTTTGCTGAGAATTTTTGCATCTGTGTTCATTAGAGACATTTGTCTATACTTTTCCTTTTTGTGTTATTATCTTTGTTTGGTTTTGGCATTAGTGTGATGTTGGCTTCATAGAATGTATTTGGGAGTATTCCTTCTTTCTCTATTCTTTAAAATTCTTTTTATAGGATAGGCACCAGTTTGTCTATGGACATCTGGTAGAAGTCATTTGTGAATCCATCTGGTCCAGGGCTTTGGGGAAGGGATTTTATTGCTGTTTCAATTTTGCTACTTGAGATTGATTTATTTAGACTTTCTATATCTCCTTTATCCAGTTTTGGTTTGATGTATGCTTCTAAAAATTTGTCCATCTCATTTAGATTTTTTAACTCGCTTGAGTAAAGATATTCATAGTAACCTCTATGAACCTCTGTATTTCTATACCTCTGTATTTCTGCTATGTCTAATTTCTCCTCTTTAATTTATGATTCAGTTTATTTGTGTTTTCTTACATCTCTTCTTTGTGAGCCTGGATAGAGGTTTATCAATTTTGTTTATTTTTTTTAATAACCACATTCAAATTGTAAAACCAAGTTTTTTCTTCATTATCAAAGCACCCCTGCTGCAGCCATGCCAATAGCTCTCTTCTTTACCCTATGCCCACCCTGTCCCATCGCTTACCTTCTTTGGTCATTGACAATGACCAAATGAGGCTCAAGGGAAACTCATGAGCTCACATAGGTGTGGCAAGGACACTTACAGCAGTTTTTTGGATGCTGGGCATGTTAGCTCTTTGACTCATCTTCGATGTGGGTGGCAGCTTTAGTGGATGGTCCCCAACAGCTTAGACTCATATCAGAGAGTCCTCCAAGCCCTCATCTCTGGTTTCCACATCCCACCTCAAGCACTCTGAACTTTCAAGAGTATGATTACTCCTCACAAATCACAAGTGGACACACAGAGCAATTAATACTCCCAGAGTAAACTTCAACCACCTTGGGAGGACAGAAATGCTGGTACCCCAGAGAGACAGTGTTGGCAGGTTGTCTGCTGCCCTCTCAGGTTTGGGTGAACTTAACCCACATTACCTGGGTGACTCAACACTGATGGGCTTCACTCTGTCCAGGTAGATCTCTCTCTGTTTCATTCTTGTTCCCTGGGGTCACTCCTCCCCCAGGTCTTTGATTCAAGCTCAACTTTCAGAAGAACCAATCCATGTTCATTTTCTTCCCCAAACCTGATCATTCATGTTAGCTTCTTTTAAAAATGGTTTTAGCTATGAGAGCTGTCTCAGAATGAATCAACATCAAATAGCCAGGTTGAATGGTCTTGTCAAGGTATTATGTATTAATAGAAAAGTCTCATTTGTAAGATGTTGGTCTTGTTTGGGTGCTTTTGTAGGTGTTTTAAGCTACCTACCACTACATACCACTTGCTATTTTCTGAAAGTTCAAATTCTATAAGCTCAATTTTTCTGCATCAGCCAAGAAACATGTAAAGTGACTCTTATAATAGGTGTGTGTGTGTATGTGTGTGTGTGTGTGTGGAGTGTACAGGTAGATACTACCTAGTGGTGTGTCAGTAGAAAGATGGGGCTTTTTAAAATGATAATTGTACATTTATAAGAAGATAAAAAATAAGGCAAACAATATTTGTGCTAAGAGAATACTTAGGTATTATTTATCCATCAGATCACTGAGGAAAGAGGACCAGGGAGATTAACAATATATGATAAACATGATAATGATAAAACTGAGTGAAGACCCATTGACTCCAAATCTAATTTCAGTCAGTGAGCCTTATATTATAATACCTAATAAAAATTTTTATTAAATATAAGGAGCCCATTCATCAAATGGCTTATAATGATGATGATACCAATAACAATATTAATGGTAGCTGTAACTGGATACTTGCTGTGTGCTCTGAGTGCTTTACCTACACGTCATTTAGTTTCCACAGGTGTGAGGTAAGCATTGTTATCTTGTTCCACTTTACAGATGGGAAAGCTAACGTACAAAGTAAACTGCCAACATCACAGCACAAGTGATAGAACCAGGCCTTCAGCTCAAGTAATATGTTTCTAGGACTTAGAGTGTTACCCTTATGCTTTAGTGAAAATTCACCACATGATTCTCACACTTTGCAAATGTATGTATTTTCATAAATAACCAAAGACATCACTTTGAGAACAGAAAAAAACATTCTAGTATGATGATCTTTTCTGGCTTCTCAGGATACTGTGGCACCAATGCTGCTTTCCTGGGCAAAGGCCAAAACAGAGCTGTCAGGGAAGATGGCAGAAGGCTGTGGGGCCAAGGCAGTCATGATGGCACACCCTCCATCTGGAGAAAGGGCTAGTGCAGCCTATTCCATACCCTTCCCCAAGACTCCAGAGTTCCTGAAGTTCATTAGGAAAGATGCTTCATTTAACACTCACTGTGTGATGTCTATCGTGACTGCTTAACTGAGTCCCATTTTAATGGGCGACTGCCATCTGTTTTATCAGACAGTCAAATTAGAATGGAAATATATTTTCTGTGCTCTCCAGTATCAAAGGGTTACATGACTACTTCATGTCTGCATGCATTATATTCTCAAAGCACAAAACTTATTTTCAGTTCCATGTAGTTCATTAAATCATACATCTGAAACAGAAAATATGCAAGTATCTCTGGTGTCTTGTATAAGCATGTGTCAGTTAAGGAAAGAAAGCAAGAAAGTATAATTTGTTACTTTCATCCACATTTTCTAAGTCCCCAAATATAAAATTTAACTATGCTACTGATAATAGTGAGGGCAATAATAATCAGTATATTAAGCTGTTATAAATAAAATGGAAACTATATAAAATGGAAAATTTCCATCTTACATCACTCACAAAAATTAACTCAAAATAGGTGAGAGATTTAAATGTAAGACTTGAGATCATGAAATTCTTACATGAAAATATATAAATAAAACTCCAGTGTTGTTTTGTGATTTTTTATATCTGACACCTAACATACATGCAACAAAATAAAAAATAAACAAGTGAGACTACATCAAATAGTTTCTCACAACAAAAGAAACTATGGCAAAACAAAAAAGACAAACCATAAAATGGGAAATTTGAAACCATAATATCCAAAACTTATAAAGAAATCACAAACACAATACCATAAAAAACAAACAGCCCAACTTTACAATGAGTGCAGGATAGACATTTATCCTTTGATACTGGATAGACATTTATCTAGAAAAAAAACCATATGTGAGACAGGTACATGAAAAGATACAATGTTGTTCATAATCAGGGAAATGCATATGACTTACCTGACAAACTGCACCTGATACCTGTGATCCCCTCCAGCATCACAGCAACAGGAGGGAACAAATGCAGGCAGAATGTGGAGAAGGGAATCCTGTGCACCAATGGTGGGGTCATCAGTGTTAACTGGTGTAGACACTAGAACAATAGCATAGAGGAACCTCAAAAATAGAACTTGAACTACCACAGGATCTATTACAAAACTACAAAATTTTCAAAATTCAGAAGTTGCACTACTGTGAATCTTTTTTAAAAAATATATTTTTAATTTTCTTATTGTTTGCTTACATAGCTCCTGCTTGTAGGCATGGTCCATCCACCTCCTCTCTCCTCTCCTATCCCTGGTCTCCCCTCTGGTCACTCCAGTTCCTTTCTCATTGTCAGTTGTTGGTTGTTGATTGGCCTGTTGGTCTCTGTGTTCTTTCCGAAGCACTGTCCTCCTGGGTGAAGTCCTGCCTTCCTGGGGGACTGCAGACCAGGCTGATCAGCTCTCCATGAATAACTTTAGAGCAGGAGGTCTTTCTGAGCATGTCAACGAATCTCCTGTGGGTCTGGTGTGTGACTCTCCCATTTCTTCACTGTGGAATTTCCTGTGGTGGAAAAGACAGTCTCTTTTGCTCAGGACCTTTATGATCTCTGATTTTAGTGTCATCTTGTTTTTATTGGTTATTTCAACCATTCATTCCATTGTTTGTCCCTTGGTGTTGCTTTTTCAGCCTTTTAGCTCTAGTAACTGGTTTTGGGAAACCAATTCCCAGCCATTGGTCATGGAAAAGTTCCCCATTGGGCACAGACCTCGGGTAATAGTTGGACTGGCTCACTCTTGTCTCTTGGTTCAGTTCTCTGTGATCCACTGACACTTCTTTGTGTTTTTGCTCCCCTATTGAGATACGGGATCTATTTGTTCACATTGAAAGTGTCTCTGGGTGGGGATTTTAGCCCCAGCACCAGAAATGTTGTCAGTGTTACTGGTGATATGTCTTTACTCTTGACCACAACTGTCTTGTGTCTTGGAGTTCCGACCATGCTCTCTTTTGGCAGGTCATGGGTGTGTTCAGGGCCTTTATTTCTCTATCTCTTCCAATATATTTGTATCTGGATTTGTTATTTTTCTTGTGGAATGGCTGAGGTGGGAATGAGCTAGAGGGGGACACCCCCGCAGCCTGCAGCAGTTTTCTGGCCTTACTTCCCCAATCTGTAGGAGGAAGGAGCAGAACCCCAGGGTCTAATGGAGATAGCCAGGTTGCCCCAGGTTTCCCCAGAGGGGAGCAGCTTACTGCTCCACAACTGCATTCTCTGTTCAAGAGAGCACAACCTTCTCACTCTTAGTAGTGCAATATTGTACTACTGTGATTCTGAGAATTTACCTTTACCTCTTTTCTAGAATTAAAAAAGAAAAACTTCATACCTGGGGGATGCCTGCTCCCCTAGGTCCCTAGCCATCCAAGCTCCCTTGCCCGTGGGGAGTAAAAGGGGTGAAGGATCCTGGTGAAGCCCCTTAAGCTGGGTGAGCCCTGGAGGGAAGACAGGGTAGGAGTTTTGGTGGCCCCACCTACCAGTGGATGGCTGCTGTACAGGGTAGCCATCTGCAGCCTGGATCAGCAGAGCCATATTGCTCCTGCACCTAGCCCAAGGGGAGCATGAAGGGTGCAGACTCAGCCATCTGGGCCTGGTCCCTGAGCAGGAAGGTACCGGCGCACAGGTGGAGGTGGAGGGAAGAGGAGCTCTTTCCATTTCACTCTCACTCCAGCTAAACTTCAAGAGGAGTAAGAACATGCACAACACAAATCCTATCACTGAACGGGTGAGGGATCATGCAAAAATCCAGCCCACAAGCCTGAGCTGGACACAAGCCTGAGCTGGACACACAGACAACCAAGAGAACCAGTGCATGCGAGACAAGAGAAACAACTGTAGAGACACGATGTCATAATGCGCACCTATGTGCTCACTTGGTTGGGAAGACCTGGAATCTCATTTTGGAGATGCCTTCTAGGAGAGCATTGCCCCCTCCCCACACTACGGGAAAGGAAAGGAAGACCAAAAATGGGATAATCGGCTCCACATCAAAACTGCAAACCGAGGTAAAGGAGATGATCTACAAAGGTCATTCACAGACGCCTTTATTCACAGAGAAACTTCTTCACTGACACTGGCTGGGGGCGAGACCCCCTAAATCTGACACCAGAGCCATAAGGTAAAGCAGCAAAGCAGTGGAGATGGCATTGGACAAGACGGCCTGCAGCAAGAAAGCATGGACAGATCACAAATGAATACAGACTGGTCACCCAGTGCAAGCTTAAGACTGAAAACCTACCAGCAAGGTTCGCCTGGTTCCAACAACACAGTCCCTTACCCAGTGAAAGAACACTGCCACAGGAAAGAGGTTAATGGACATAGTACAACTAGTAAACAACAAAGAGTGGGGTTTGAGAGAGTGGAAGGGGCACTGGAGGGGGGGGGTATCCCAAAAACCACTTACTGAGATTGTGATCTAAAGAACAAAATGATATTTTTTAAAAAAGAAAGAAAAACCTCAATTATCTCCTTAGATTAAAGATACAGAATTTAAGCGGTATATTCATATCCTAGAATTGTTATAACAACAAGTAGGTGGCTTAAAAAAACTAACTATTTTGAAGACTAGAAATCTCAGATCCAGGTGTTGGCAGGGTCCTTCCTTTGAAGAAGGATCTGTTCCTGGTCTCTCTAACTTGCGCTGGCTGCCAGCTCTCCTCAGTGTTCCTTAGCTTGCCAATGCAGCTCCAGTCTCTGACTCTTCCTTCACATGGACTCTCATTCCACATGTCTTCACATCATCTTCATTGCATGTCTGGTTCTGTGGCCCTCTCCTTATAAAGATGCCAGCAGTTGATTGGCTTAGGACCCACTCTTAGACAATATGCACCATCTTAATAACAATGACCTTATGTCTAAACAAGGCCACATTCTGAGGTTCTGGAAGGAAAGCTCTTTAAAATAGAGACATTATTTACCAGGGTAAAAATCAATGTGGCAAAATATTTAGAAGGTATTTCATAACATGTGGCTCTGGGCTCTGGGATCAAGGCACCTACAGAATATACAGTAAATTGTCCTCCCTGATCTGCGGGTGTACTTTCTGGACAGGTGATCCCTAGCCTCAGTCTCCCAGATGGCTGGTATTACAGGTGCAAGCCACCACACCCACCTATTTTTTTTGAGACTAGGTCCCCCTATGTTGCCCGGGATCCAGGGCTGATCTCAAATCTGTGGACTCAAGCAATTCCTAGCCTTGGCTTCCCTTCCTAAGCTAGGATTAAAAGTGGGGACTACCATGCCTGACCTAAATTATCTTTTTTATAGGAAAAAACAGCATATGTAGGGTTCAGTATTGTGGATTCAGACATCCGCTGTGGGTCTTAGAACATATTTCTTTGGAGACAAGGAGCTATTTCATGGTGTGGTATTTAGCCTAAAATATTTTCCCACAATTTGGGTTTTTTAATCAACGTAATGTAAATGGAATTCAAATTCAATTCAAATCCATAGCATCCCCTTTCCTACTATTCACCCATTATCTGCTTCTCCCAATACGTTTACTGAATTGTTATATATGATGGATGTTAACTGACTTTTTACCGTGTGTGGGAAATCTCCAAGGTCATGCTAACATTCAAAAATTCACGGGAGGATTAGGAGGTACCAACAAACACTTACATTGTTATGCAACCATGTCAGGCCAAGCAGGTTTATTATCTATTTGGAATAACAGAAGATTTCTTGAAACCTTCATAATATCCAACCTAGCTTTATTCTGAGACAGAGGATACCATAAACACAAGCAGATAGGCAAGCAGGCAGAAAAAGAGACTCTAACTCTGAGAGAGGCCAAACAATAACTGCTCTCTTCCAAGCACCCTTTGGACTTTTAAGTGCTCTAGCCACACAAGGATAAACACTTGTAAATGCAAGACTCAACTGACTCAACTGTTGTTTGATCCAGATTATGGGCCATCATGGGCCATCCAGTGTATGGAAGACAAAAAAAGAGCCTGATTTTAACCCATTTTCCTTACAATCCACCTATTAGAGGTGGTTTGTTTTTTTTTTGTTGTTGTTTGTTTGTTTGTTTTTTTAACACCCTATAATCTACATGTTGATCTCCTATAAGATTCCTTTGGTGAAGAGCATAGTACACTGTACTATAACCTACAAAAACAATAAAACCTGTACAGAATACAACTGAATATAGTATAACATAACTAAGCCCAGTCTACTTCTAGAGGCTTTCTCTTTGTGGCCACCTGGCAACTCAGACTGTTTAATATTGGTCACTACCATAGGGAATGGCAGTTGGATGGATGGATGCTCAGCATATCTGCACAACACCACCTACACCACATATACCCTAAGGTGAAACTCCCCTGCTTGTGGTCTGCAACCACAAGTCACATTGCACATCCATCTTCAGGATGTGCTCTGGGATTGGTGGGCAACATAGATATTATACTCCTTTGGGGATAATTGCCTATCCCCAGGGATAGTCTCACTGCTTTCACTTTGACACTCTGACCTTCACAACATTCAATATAGCTAGAAGACCCCTGGAACTCCAATGGGTTTGTAAGTAACAGATAACATTCAAGTCCTATGTCTAATAAAGCCCAAACCTTTTGTACAGTGAGTGGGGACCAGTGGATAGCAAGTTGCACATATGGCCTCTGATACCCTCCTGTTCCCTAAATATGGGTCCCTCAGCCCTCATCCTATTCACAACAGGGCCTCCCCCTGGGCCAGGGTCAGCAGCAAACGGTCCTCCAGGTACAGGGCATGTGCCTGGAGCCTGGAGTCCCCAGCTTTCCTCCTGACAGTAGCTTGTCCTCTCACAGGAGTGAACTGCTAGTCCTCCTGTAACTGTTTTCACAGCTCTAGCAAGTATGTATTAGACTAAGCATATATTTTGATGCCACCTACACATGCTCTTAGTAGATCGACCCACATTTGGACATGGGTGACTTTAAAGGGCTTACTTGCCTTCTCTTCCTTCTTGGTTGCTTAACTACTACCTGCATTCCCCTTCTGAGAGTGATGCCTCTCAGCTTCAACCAAGTTGCCTACCATCATAGTCACAGCTTCACCCAAGCTGGCTACCACCATAGTCACATCATTATTTGGCATCCCACATAGGGGGACAGAATTGCCATGAGGGACCAGTGGGCAGTCTGAGCAGGCTCCCCACTGAGCTTTCTTTGCCAGCAGGGAGTAAAGGTGGTGACAACCCCCAGGTAAGCCCCCCTTACACCTGGAGAACCTGGAAGGGATCCCTGGTGGGGTTTTAGCCCCGTCTACCAACAGATGGTTGTTGCACAGGGCAACCATCTGCAGCCTGGATCAGCCAGGTCATGTTTCCCCCCAAATCCCCACCCCAAAGGGGGTTTTTGGAGGACACCCCAAATGCCCGACCATCCAGGCCCTTCCCCCACATAGGGAGGTACCGGTGCCAGGAGCGGGGCGGGGGGGAATATCCTTTCCACTTCACTCCAACTAATCTTCTGGAGGAGGAAGAACATACATAATACAAACTTCAACATAGAATGGGTGAGAGACCAGGTAAAATCCAACCCACAAACCTGAGCTGGACACAGGAGATGGACTGTTGAGAGAACCAGAGCATGCAAGAAACAACTATGGAAACACAACATCATGAAGTGCACCTATGCACTCACCAGGTCTGAAAGAGCCAAGACCTCATTTCAGAGATGCATTTTGGGAAAGCAAGGCACCCCTCCTCACCCCGAGGGAGAAAAGGGGAAGGCCAAAGAGTGAGGTCATCGGCCCCACAGTAAAGCTCCAAACTGAGTCAGAAGAAATGATCTACAATGGCCGTTCACAGATGCCTGTATCCAGAGAAACTTCTCACCAACACTGGCTGAGGGTGAGACCCCCCTAAACCTGATGCCAGAACCACAAGGTAAAGCAACAAAACAATAGAGAACAGAGTGGAGATGACAGCCTGCAACGAGAAAACATGGACAGACCACAAATAAATATAGACCGGCTGCCCAATGCTGAAAACCTACCAGCACAGTTTGCCTGGTCCCAACAACACAGTTCCTCACCCAATGAAAGGACACTACCACAGGGAAGAAAGAGACTAATGGACGTAACAACAAAGAGAAAGGTTTGAGTGAATGGAGAGGGTGCCAGAGGAAGGGGGAGGTATCCCAAAGGCCATTTACCAAGGTTGTGATTTATAATAAATAAATTTCAATAATTTTAAAAGAAAGATTTGTCGTAGGGGACCCAAATAAGGATGAGGGAGCATTTTGAAACTTCCTGACAGTAGCATAGCACAGTGAGGCCCTTCTTGTGATTTTTAGTGTGTTCTTTATCTGTGCTGGTGCTATTAGGCACTGGTACTGCTGGTATCTCCACAGGAGCCCCATGTATTTGTGTACTTCTCACCTGTGGATGTTGCATCAGCTGGTCGGGCAGGCAACCACGGGTGGCCTTTACAAGCCTTTGTCCGGGGATAGAGAGGGATCTGGTCAAAGTCCCAAAAATAGCTTTCATCTAGTTTTGTACTTGAGCTTTATGTGATTAAACAGCATACTAAGTACTCTGGGATCATTTTTTCTAAACCAAAACAATAAATGAGATGTCTATCTTTTTAAAAATAATTTATGCCTGCGCACGCATGCACACACACACACACACACACACACACACATATAACTTTTACATCTTTGAATTCCCTGTGGTTGACCCATCACCTACGCTCCCATATCCCACCAGTTATGTAATTCAGTTTGGTTGTTAGCTTATTTTGACTTGGCTTTTTGTTTGTTTTCCCTATGTCCAATATGAGTGAAACCATTTGGTTTCTTTCTTTCTGACTTGTTTCTGCTAATATTTCTTCTAGCTCCATCCATATTATCTCATATTCATCAACTTAGTCATTTTAATTGATGAGTAATATTCCATTGTGTATATATACCAAAACTTTTCCATCCAGTCATCTGTTTTGGGACATTTGGGTTTTTTCCATGTTCTTGCAATTATAAATAGTGCTACAGTAAACATCTGAGCACAAATATCTCTTTGTACAAGCATTGATATCTCCTTTGGGTAGATACCCAAGAGAGCAATTGTGGATCAAGTGGTAGTTCCATTTTCATTAGTTTGAGCATCCTCCACACTGCTTTCCATAGTGACTGGACCCGTTTACATTCCCAGCAGCAGTTTAAAAGTGTTCCTTTCTCTCCACATCCACACCAGCATTTGTTGCCCATTTTTTTGATGTGGGCCATTCTTACTGGTGTAAGTTGATATCTCATTGTGGTTTTGATTTGCATTTTCTGATTGCTAGTGATGTTGAACATTTTTTCATGTGCCTGCTGGCCATTTCTATTTCCTCTTTGGAGAAACAACTTTTTTATTTCCTCTCCCCATTTCTTAACTAGGTTCCTTGCTTTGTTTTTTGCTAAGTTGTGAGAATTCCTTATAGATTTTGTTATGTTATCAATCCCTTATCACTTGTATGGAGGGCAAAAATATTTTCCCACTCAGTTGGGTTTTTTGTCTGTTGTCTCTTTTGCTGTACAGAAGTTTTTTAGTTTGATGTAGTCCAGGCTGTTAATGCTTCCTTAAATTTTTGCCTGCTATAGATGTATACAGAAATGAATTTCAGAGTTGTTACTTATGAAGGGTTTTGCTCATGTTTTTCTCTATGTATATTATAGCTCTAGGTCTTATATCCAATCTTTTTATCCAAGTCTATTATCCATTTTGAGTTGATATTTGTACATGGTGTGAGGGAGTTTTCTTGGTTCATTTTTTTGTCTGTCTTGGACCAGTGTTTCCACCATCATTTATTGAAGATACTGTCCTTGTTCCACCATAAGTTTTTCACTCCTTTGTCAAGGATTAATTGACTATATATGTGTGTTTTATTTCAGGGCACTCAATTCTGCTCCATTGGTCTGATTGTCTGTTTTTGTTCCTGTGTATAGTTTGAAATCTGGAATAGTAATACGGCTGCATTTTTTTTCAGTAATTTTTGTTCTGTTTCTTTAAAGAATGTCATTGGAATTTTTATAGGTATTGCATTGAATCTGTAAATTGTTTTTGATAGGATGGCCATTTTGATAATGTTAATTCTTCCAATCCATGAGCAGGGAGGTGTTTACATTTCCTTGTGTCTTTTCCTATCTCTTTTAGCAGCATTTTAAAGTTTTCTTTGTATAGTTCTTTCATGTGTTTTGTTAGGTTTATTCCCAATATTTAATTTTTTTGGTGCGATAGTAAATGGGATGGTTTTCTGATTTCTTCTTTTTCTATTTGACTTTTTGCATATAGGGGAGATACTGACTTTTGCATTTTGATTTTGTATCAGGCCAGCTTACTGAAATGGTTTACAATTTCAAGTAGCTTTCCTGTGAATGTTTTTGGGTTATCTATATAGAGAATCATGTCATCTGCATAAATGAAAGCTTCAGTTCCTCTTTTCCCATTTGCATCCCTTTTATGTCTTTCTCTTGCCTTATTTCTCTAGGGTAGAGTGGGCATCCTTGCCTGGCTCCAGATTTAATTGAATTGATTTTAGTTTTTCCACATTTGGATGATGTTAGACATAAGTTTGTCATAGATAGCTTTTATTCTGTTGAGGTATGTTCCTTTAATCCCGAATTTCTCAAAGACCTTTATCATGAATGAATGTTGGACTTTGTGGAATGCTTTCTCTCCATCTATTGATATAATCATAGGGTTTTTTCTTTTTGTTGATGTGGTATATTCTGTTAATTGATTTCTTGATGATGAACCATCCTTGTGCCCCTGGGATACATTCCACTTGGTCCTGATGAATAATGCCTTTTATACATCATTGAATTCGATTTGTCACGATTTTGTTTAAAATTTTTATGTCCGTGTTCATTAAGGAAATTGGGCTATAGTTTTCTTTCTTGGTGCTGTTTTGGTTTTGGTATGAGAGTGATGTTTGCTTCATAGAATGTGTTTGGCAGTTTTCTTTCTTTCTCAATTTTTTGGAAATGTTTTAGTAGTGCCGGCATTATTTCATCTTTGTATGTCTGGTGGAATTCATTTGTTAAGCCTTCTGGTCCTGGGTTCTTGGTTTTAAGAAGAATTTTGATGACTGCTTCAATTTCACTGCCTGTGATGGGTTTATTTAAGTTCTCTATAGCTTTTTGTTCCATTTTGAATAGTTGTGTCTTTCTAAGAATATTTCCATCTCATCCAGGTTGTTGTATTTATTTCCATATAGTTGTTCATTGAATCTCTTATTTTGCTTTGGATTTCTTTTCTATCTGCAGTAATTTCTCCTCTTTCATTTGTTATTCTGTTTATGAGTTTTCTTCCTTCTTTGTGAGCTTTGCAAGGGTTTTATCAATTTTATTTTTTTTCAAAGAAGCAGCTCTCAGTTTTGTTGATCTTTTTGATAATCTTTTTGGTTCCTAGGTTATTTATTTATTTATTATTTTTATTTCTTGTCTTCTGCTGGATTTTGTTTTGTTTTGTTTTGTTCCTCTTTTTCTAATTTTCAAGTTGGGAGATTAGGTTATATCTTTGGTTAGTTTCTTTGTTTTTGATAGGAGCCTGTATTGCTATGAACCTTTCTCTTAGGTATTCTTTTGTTGCATCCAGGACATTTTGGAATGTTGCGTCTTCTTTATCCTTTGTTTTGAAGTAGGTTTTAATTTCTTCACATATCCATTTCATTTAGTACCATGTAGTTCAGTCTCCATGTGTTGGATGCTCTTCTTCCTTTGTTTTCATTGTTGATTTCTAGATTTATACCTTTATGGTCTGAGTAAAAGTAATATTATTTTAATCTTTGTGTATTCAATTTTGCCTTGTGTCCTAGTATGTGCTCAATTTTAGAGAATGATCCATGAGCATTTGAGAGGAACGTGAATTCTTTTCTTTGGGGGTGTAGTGTCCTGTAGATGTCTATTAGGTCCATTTTGTCTAGGTCTTCTTTTAAGACTTTTGTTTGTAGCTTCTGGTTTTTTTTGTTTGTTTGTTTGTTTGTTTGTTTTTATTGGTGTAATTTTATTTTATTTTTTGTTTATTTTGTTTTTTTTCTTTATTTATATATAAATTTCACAACTTTGTAATCTCAAGGGTTTGCCTCCCCCCCTCCCTCCCCTCCCTTCACCCCCTTTCCCGCCTGTTCATAGTTGTGCGCTTCATTTTGGTGCTTCGCTTGTTTTGACTTTCCTCAAGGCTTTTATTTATTTTATTTTTTTTTCCACTATATCCCATATATTAGTGAAACCATTTGGTTTCTGCCTTTTTCTTTGTGGCTTATTTCAGCTAATATGATTTCTTCTAAATGCATCCATGTTGTTATGAAGTCGTCAAATTTGTCATTTTTAATTGATGAGTAAT
>PVHY01021581.1:0-23647 GCA_004024945.1 Uropsilus gracilis
TTTTTTTTTTTTTTGAGACTAGATCTTGCTATGTTTGCCCATGGAACCGCAAGCTTACGTTGCCCGGGGTACCATGGACTCAAGCAATCCCCAGCCTCAGCTTCCCAAGTAGCTAGGATTACAGGTGCGTGCCACCACGCCCAGCTATTTTGGGGGAGGGGGGACTAGGTCTCACTGTGTTGCTCTGGGCAGGACTTGAATCATGATCCCCAGACCTAGCCGCAACTCCATAAGCTGTTGCTTACAGGCACACACCACCATGCCCAGCTCCGGCCTGAATATTTCTAATAATAAATTCTTGGGCTTCATTTCTTTAAATGTCAAAGATAAAGACTGTATGCCTGATTAAATGCCTGTATACCATAGCACCTATAAGGTACACAGTAGGCAATGAAATATACACAGACTTGGAAATTGAGTTGCCTAACCTATGTTCTAAAAGTCTGAGGTTCCACAAGCAAGTCCCTTTTCCAAAGCAAGAGGTTCCTTATAAGTTCACAGCACTCAAGTACTTTGATTGCCAGCCACAAGGCTTGCTACCTTAAATAAAATGAAATAGAACTTGGAGGATGGCTCCCAAAAGCTAAAGGAAAAGAGGAATAACCAGTCCCTTCAGGAAGCCTGGAGCCAGAGCTGCTGATTCCAAGATTTCACTATAGGAACTCAGAAATCATGGGGGGGGGGGAGGTTTGAATGATTTATTTATATATATATTTCACATCATTTTAATTCCTGGGGGTCACCCACCACCTCCCCTCCCCGACCACTCCAGCTGGTCCCTACCTTCCTGTTGGGTACTTTCATTTGGTTGCCCATATATTAGTGAAACCATTTGGTTTCTGTCTTTTTCTTTCTGACTCATTTATGCTAGTATGATTTCTTCTAGGTACATCCAGGATTCCATAAATTCATCAAATTTAGAAATCATGTTTTGAATGATGTCCCACCTGTCTTCCATCTTCTAGGATTAAAACTCCCAGAGCAAGGATTCTTAGAGTGTGACCCTTGTGCCAGCAGCACCTGGGAACTTTTTAGGGCTGCAAATTTCCCACCCAGACTACTGAGCCAGAAAGTGCACCTTGTGGTTTAACAACCCCTCCAGGTGATCTTGATGCACAATCCAGGCTGAGAAACACCTCCCCAGAGGAGTATCTGGAATGTCAGTTTGGGCCACATTCCCAATTTTGACTGGGGAACAGGAGTTACAATGGGCTAGATGCCAAGGACCACTTGAAATGGGGGAGGCAATTTCCAAAAAATGTGGGAAGAGGGACAGGACATCAAGCCAATCATCTCCAAGGCTATCATAGGGAGGACACACTAGGAATTCATACTGTACCTATGAGAATCACCTTTGCCCATTACCCCTATGTACTGTATTCCCCCAGGATGCCCACGTCAGGTCTGCCAGAGCCCCTGAAAGATGACTGAAAAAACGACCATCACCTTTCCCCCCAAGTGTCCCCTGTCTCACCTGTCTTCCTGACACCAGTCACATTCTAGACTACTGGGGAGTCACAAATTCACTGGGAATCAGCTAGGTCTCTAAAAGGTAGTGAGGGTGGACAAGAGTTTATCAGTTTGCTTATTCTCATGTAAAGGTAAAAAGGTGCATCTACCTCCTATTGCTGCTATAATGCGTTAGTTGACTTAAGCCACAATTATTCCTGTAGTTTTAGAGACCAGAAGTCCAAATTCCTTCACCAAGCAGGAATCAAGCTGTCGGCCAGTCTTCCCCAAAGTCTCTCGCTTTCTCATCTTTTCCAGCTTCCAGCACTGCCTTCCTTGACTTCCTCCATTTTTTCTGTCATTACCTAGCCTTCTGTTTCAAATATCCCTTTGCTTTCCTCTTACAATGATCCCTGTGACTGCACTGAGACCACCTGCATGACGCAGCATCCTCCTCCTTCAAGATCCTTAATTTAGCCACATCTGCAAAACCTTTGCCATCCAAGGTAACATTGCAAATTCCTGCAATTTGACTGGATTGTCTTCTGGAATCATTATTCAGCCATTGCAGAGGCCATTAATGACTGCAGAGGCAATTATCTGCCTACAGGTGACTCCAGGAAGCAAAAGTGAGACCAAAGGACCAGGTGTGGACTACAGCAAGCTAGAGAGTGGGAAATCAATACTCTCCCCACTGCCTCCTACCTCAATGATCACAGCTTAGTCCAGATCATCTAAAAATCAAAGTATTAGTGATGTTACTAGAATAGGCTGGGTTCGTTGCCTATCGCTACAGGAAGCCAAAGAGCAGAGACAGAAATTGACTCTATCAGCACTTTTAATTTTTTGGAAAGCTGGCCAGCGATCTGAGAGACCACGAAGACACTGTTCCGAGCTGGCTTCATCTTGAACTGGCCTTTTTATGAGTTAAACAGAACAAACAGCTCATCAGAATAGCCCGTCACAGTTGATGTTCCTGGTATTCATCACATTCAGCCTCCAGAACTTATCAGCCTCCTGGTTATTTTGACTCTGTGTACATCCTGCTCTGCAGTTTCTGGTTAATTTGTGATGGTGACGATTTTTTTCTTAAATATATATATACATTTTTTTTCCTCCCTTCCCTGACTGCTCCCTCCCATCTCCCCCACCCCCAGTTGTGTACTTTGGTTTGGTTGTTAGCTTTTTGGGATTTTTTTTCTCCTAGTCTTTTGCTAATTTCTCCTAAATTCCATGTATTAGTGAAACCATTCGGTTTCTGTCTTTTTCTGACTTGTTTCTGCTCATATGATTTCTTCTAGGTACATCCATGTTAGCAAAAATGTGTCAAATTTGTCATTTTTAATGGATTAGTACTATTCCTTTGCGTGTATGTACCACATCTTTTTCATTCATCTGTCTTGGGACATTTGGGTTGTTTCCATGTCCTTGCAGTTATAAATAAAGCTGCAGTAAACATCTGAGTACAGGTATCCCTTTGTATAAGTATTGAGGTCTCCTTTGGATCGATTCCCAGAAGAGTGATTGCTGGGTCAAATGGTAGTTCCAGTTTCATTAGTCTCAGGGTCCTCCACACAGCTTTCCATAGTGGCTGGACCAGTTTACATTCCCACCAGCAGTGTTAAGAGTGTTCCTTTCTCTCTACATCCACGCCAGCACTTGTTGCCTGTTTTTTTGATGAGGGCCATTCTTACTGGTGTAAGGTGGTATCTCATTGTGGTTTTGATTTGCATTTCTCTAATTGCTAGTGACTTTGAGCATTTTTTTCATGTACCTGTTGGCCATTTGTATTTCCTCTTTGGAGAAGTGTCTTTTTAGTTCTCCCCATTTTTCTAACTAGGCTTTTTGCTTTGTTTTTGTTAAGTTGTGTGAGTTCTTTGTGGATCTTTGTTATCAGATCCTTATCACTTGTATGGAGGGCAAAAATTTTTTCCCACTTGGTTGGTTTTCTTTTTTTCTTTGTTGTTTCTTTAGCTGTACAGAAGCTTTTTAGTTTGATGTCGTCCCAGCTGTTTATGTCAATGTTAGGCATTTGTTTTGGGCATCACCAGAGCAGGAATCTCAGTTCAAAAGCAAGAATTTTACAGAAAATGGATCATTCGTCAACAGTGTGGGGGTGCTGCCTATGCTATGCATATGTATGTCTGTGTGCGCGCACAGATTTCTTTACTCTGGGGTGTCCTTCCTTCCTCTATTAGTTTTATTCTACTGAAGCAACATTGG
The DNA here is from genome assembly GCA_004024945.1 of Uropsilus gracilis. NCBI lineage: Eukaryota > Metazoa > Chordata > Mammalia > Eulipotyphla > Talpidae > Uropsilus > Uropsilus gracilis. The sequence continues at coordinate 3,673 of PVHY01021581.1, forward strand.
TTTATAATTTTATGTAGGTTTCCAGTGTCAGCCTTATAAATCAATGGCTGTATACACTATATTGTTTGCCACTGACACCTCGATTTTATTAGCAACGAATTCAACTTTTTTTAAAGAACAAAGATTTTTTAGTAAAAGCATACATTGCATTCAGTAACCTCCAAGTGCAGCAGTTCCTTCCTCGGTAATTCACGCATTAGGAGAGAACTGCCTTCAGTGTACACTGGGAGTGTACTCAAAGGAGTGTTTAGAAACATTAACAAAAACATCATATGCAGCTGTGTTGGAGGGAAAGGATCCTGACATAGTCATCAACAGGCATCACTGACCTCCTGTTATTCTGTGCCTTCATGTTTGTTAGCAAAACGTAAAAGTCTATGGACAACAAAGCTTTGGTCTTTAAAAAAGGAAAACTATCTGTCACAAGACACAAGTTCCTTGTTCTTGGAACTTTCCCATGGATAAATCTATTTTTTTAATTCAGGATTTAGTGTCAGCTTCATGTTACAATCTGTCGCAGCTGATGCACCCCACTCCCCAACTCTATCTCCCCTCAATCTCCTCCTGCTTTTACTGACCCTCCCCTTTAATCTTCTGGGCCTGGTTCCAGAGCCTGCCCTTCTGAACATGCCCTAGAGAAGGAACAGTGTCTGTCTTTAGGTTTCTTGTGTTTTTTTGTCTTAAAAATTCAGCTCCAGAAAGCCACAGAGGTGTGACCGTGGCCCCGTAGTAGGACTGAAAACAATGAGAAGGAGAGGAGCTATTCCAACCACCTGCTGAGGTCTGTCCCCAATAGGGAATTTCCCCACTGCCAGTGGCTGGGAGTTGGGTTCCCAGCCCAAGATGCCAGAAATACACAGCCCAGAAGCAGCACCATGGAACAGATTATGGAATGAAGGAGACAGCTGCATGAATGAGGAGGCATGGAACCCCATGAACACACAGGTCTGGAGGAAAAGAGACAGTCTCCTCCACCATAGGAAGCTTCCCAATAATGGAATAACGGAGCATGAAAAACAATGCCATACATCCACACTACAAGAGATTCCTGACATCCTCAGCCTGACTACCTGTCTCAGTTACTCCTGGAGATCTGAGCAGCCTGGTCTGCTGCATCCCAGGAGCGCAGGAAAGAAAAAAGGACATTGCTCCAGAGAAAGAAAAAAGGACATTGCTCCAGAGAAAGAAAAGACCAATGGACTAAGCATGGATCAATGACTTGCAGTAAGAGAGGAGTTGGAGTGATCAGAGGGGGAAAAGTGGAAAGAGGGTGCAGGGTGGGGGCAGAGAGGTACAATATTGAAGAGGAACAATATACAAATATAACTGATGTTGTATGAAAATTAAAAAAAAAAATTCAAGCCAGTTGTGGTGGCACACACCTGTAGTCCAAAAGCACTAGGAGGCAAGAGGCCAGGGATCGCTTGAGTTTGTGGGTTTGAGACTACCCCAGGCAACATAGCGAGACCTGTTCTCGAAAAAGCAGAGGGTGCGGTGGCGCGCACCTGTAATCCCAGCTACCTGGGAGGCTGAGGCTGGGGATCACTTGAGTTCATGGGATCTGGACTACCCCAGGCAACACAGCACACCTAGTCTCAAAAATAAATAAACAAATAAATAAATAAATAAATAAATAAATAAATAAATAAATGAATAAATAAATGAATAAATAAATAAATAAATAAATTCAGCTCCAGCCTGATGTTGGTCAGTGATGTTCTATCCAGTCACCACAGGCACAGGAGAAAGTTGTAGCTTTTCTCAGTGGCAAGCAGCTCTCAGCTAGCCCTAAGACACCCCCTAAGACTCCAGGATTTTGATTTTCTCACCTGCCTACTTAAAATGCAAGGCAGCAAGGCAGGCATATCTGGCCCTAGGACCCCAGATTTGCACAAAGCAAAGAAATCTTGGGGTTAGTGTGACTTTGTCCCTGATGCCGATGAGATACCAAGATTCTTTTTTCCAAATCACACCTCCCAGTTTGCTTCTTTGCAGCCCTGACTCAACTTCCTGAATAAAGAACTTGTTACTCTCATTCTTCAGCAGCAACTCCAGTTCTCTTCTTCCTTATGGCTCACATCAACCATCTCCACAGTTCTACCTACGCAGCATATTTCAAATCTGTCCACTTCTTTCCATCTCCCTGCCCCCTCCCCTGCTTCCCCCCATCCTACTCAAAGCTAGGCTGCCAGATAAGAAACAGGATACAGGATGCCCAAGTAATTGAACTTTCAAATGAACAGTTGAGTTTTTTCAGTGTCAGTATGGCTGTCTGTGTTGCCCTGCCCTGCCATCTAAACCACTAGGAGTGTCTACTCTGTCTGCAGTAAACCATCTCATCCTCGTCACCAGCTGTGAGCAACAGGCTCACCAATCTGTGCAGGTTCTTTATTGGTTCTAGCAGTTACACAGACACACCAGGCAGGCCAGGGCTGGAGCTGGGGGGCAGGCAAATTCCCCAGTCCCCAGGGATCATCACACTCCTTCTCTGGGCTCCCTGGCTTTCTCTCATGCTCACTCACCCTATGCTGATACTTGCATGTTCTCTCTGTCCCCCCACCCCCTCTCTCCTAGGCCCAGGTGAGCACACTCACACATGCACACACCCATGGCCGTATAGTAATGGGGAAGATGCAATACCCCAGGTGCCAGATACACAGACTCATGGAGGAAAAAGTCTAACTAACTCACTCTACAATGCTCACACAAAATTTGAGCAAAAGAATAACTTCTTCACCGAAGTTGCGATTTAAAGAATAAAAATAAATAAATAAAAATAAATAAATAAAAACATTAATTTGAAAGTCTAGAAAAAAAAGAATAACTTCTTAGGATATGTCCAGGACAATATCTGGGACATACACTAAAGGATATATATTATTTATCTGAAATTCAGACAAACAAGTGTCCTGTGTTTATATTTTTATTAAAAAGCTATACTGAGCTGTAATTCACATCCCATACCATTGCCTTATTTTAAAGTGTGTGACTCAGGAGATTTTAGAAGTCACAGAAAACTGAAGCTTGGTAGCTGACTACAGAATGGAAACAGCAGAGGGACGAGGTGGGAGAGGGTTAATAACAGAGGGAAAGAAGCACCAAGGTCTGAGCTGGAGGAATGTGGGTGACATGGAGCTGGGTGTACTACAGTGGTTATACCTGATGGGGGTATCCCAATACTACCTCAAGTGAAAATAAAGCTACATCAAGCATTTTTTCCTATGCCTATTGGCCATTTGTATTTCCTCTTTGGAGAAGTGTCTTTTAAATTCTTCTCCCCATTAGATACCATCTTACATCAGTAAGAGTAGCCCATATCATAAAAAACAGGCAACAACAAGTGCTGTTAGGTGAATGTGGAGAGAAAGAACACTCTTACACTCCTGGTGGGAATGCAAACTGGTTCAGCCACTATGAAAAGTTGTGTGGAGGACCCTCAAACTACTACCATTTGATACATAATCCCACTCTGGGAATCTACCCAGAGGATACAAAAACACTAATAAAGACACCTGTACTTGGAAGTTTGTTGCAGCACTATTTAAAATAGCCAGGATACGGAAACAACCCAAATGCCAAAAAGCAGATGAATGGATCAGAAAGTCATGGTATATGTACACAATGGACTATTACTCAGCAATTAAAAATGGCAAATTTGAGGCATGTGTGATAACATGGATGGACCTAGAAAGAATCATGCTAGCAGAAATAAGCCAGAAAGAAAAACAGAAATATGGAATGATCTCACCTATATGCGGGGCATAGGGAAAACAAACAAAAAGACAAGAAAAATTTAAAACTATCAATAGAACAGAAGCAAGGAGCAAGAGAGGGGAGAGGGTGAAATTGGGGGAGGGATGGGTGCAGGAAATTACAATGACGGTTGGTGGGGGTAAGGTAGTGGGAGAACTCTGGGGAATATAAGAATATAATATATATATGAGTAATTAAATTAGAAAATAAAATTAATGTTACTAAATAAATAAAGCTTACAAAATTTTTAAAAAGTAGACAAGTCACAGATCTGCATTCCCTTCACCACATTTGAGATCACCCAAAAAGAAACCCCATTCCCTTTAGCTATCTCCCCTCACCCTCCCCTGGGAGACCACAACTCTACTTTCTGTCTCCATAGATTTCATAGCTGAGTCTCTATGACGGACTCTTTTCACTTAGAGCATTTTCAAGGTCCATCCAAGGGGCGTAACGTGTCAGGTCTTCATTCCTTTAGCAGCTGAGTGATACCCCTTTGTGCTGACAGACCACATTTCCACCATCCATTCAGCCGCTAAAGGCACAAAGTTGCTTCCGCCTTTGGGCTAAGATGCATCACGCTGCCGCTGTTGTGAACGATTGTGTAGCAGCTTTTGCGTAGAGGCGTTTTTTCATCTCTCCTGGGTTTCCATATAGGAGTGGAATTGCTGGGTTAGATCATTTTTAATCATTTGAAAAACCACCACATCCCCACCAGCAGCATGTGAGGGTTTGGTGGGTATTTTACACCTTCCCGTGCGAACTGATCTGTGGGCTGATGAAGGTAAGTCCTCATCCACAACCTTTGCATATATACCCGCTCCCTAAAACACGCTCCCTGCATCGCTTTGCCTTGCAGCTGCCAACGCTCACCTTCCATGTAATGTCAGTCCTGAGCACTTTGTCTAAGTAGTGTGGTCCCACACATCGTTTTATCACTGAAATTGACCCTTTCCTCACTGGGTCAGATCTTCTATTATTTGCTGGTTTGCTGTCGGACCTCAGGATCCAGGCAACAGTCCTGAGAGTGGATGGTGGAGAATGAAGAGATGGAGGGTCAGGGGTCTCAAGCTCTCCCAGGAGCTGAGCAAAAGTTCTATTTTCAGTGCTCATTATAGACTGTTTCCTCTAAGTGGCTATTTGCCAGGGCAAGTGTGCACAGCATGCATGAAAGCAAGGCAATTATGTCTTTGATTATATTCTAGACAGTTAATATATGGCCTGACGGTGACCTAATTCTTTTGTCTTTTGACAGGGTACACTATGCATTGTCCCAGTTCCCAGATGTTCCTTCCAGAACGCACACCTGAGGCTTGCCTTCAGATGTTTTATCAGCCTGTGTTCTCTGAGGCTTGCCTTCAGAGGTGGGAATTTTGCTTGCAAAGACTCCTGAGCTGGTATAAAATGTTCTTTTAGGAATCCCAAGAACTGTGTTCACTCAGCAGTCATTTTCCACGGATCTCAGCAATCCCTCCGCTTTTGGGTCCTTTTTCTCCAGGAACCCAAACCTCCAAGATCTCCGAACTTGCCTCCTTTTTCTTTCCTTCCCAAAAGTTTGTGTCCCAGTCTCTGCTCCTTTCATTTTTATGCTCTCTCCTCCTCCAAACCAGAGCTCCATTTTCCCTCTACACACCCTCTAGGTGCTTCATTTTCTCTTCCCCACCCAGAATTTGCAACAAAGTAAAAGGAAGGAGTGCCCTTATCACAGCTAATGGCAACACCCAAATTTTATGAACAAATACACCTGCCCAGGTTGGGGTAATGGCTTCAGGTTCTCTGAGGGTAGGAACCTTGTCTGTCTTGCTTCTGTTCTCAGCCCCTACCACAGAGCCTACATCCTAGATGTACTCAATACATTTTGTGTGATTGGCTGAGTGAGCACAGGGGCTTGTGAAGGATGGTGCTTGGAGAAAGCAGACCGTGTTTCTGAGGTTCATGTCCATGCATAGTAGGTGCTACACAAAACATGTTGCTGATGAGGCTGCAGGTTATAAAGATATTCACGTAACAATCTAGCTGCAGACTTGGAAGAGGTGCAGAGGTGCCATGGACACACACATTTCCTGGGCACAACTGAAATATGCACAAGAAAACCACCAGACCCTGGGCTGTCACAGCTAATTTTAGTGCTGCCATAGCACAGAATTACCCGTACAACATCGCTGGGAGGCTGGAAGCCAAGATTCTGGTTCAGACATGCCTTCAGAGAGAGTAGCGTGACATCCCCACCCTGCCTTTTCGATGGGGGTGGAAGACCACAAAACCGGGTAGCAGCCCTTCAGCAGAGCAGCAAATCAAGAGGAAAGAGACGAGCTGGACTAACCATCTGCGGATATCTATTCCCATGGAGGAGCTTCTCTGTGGACAATGGCCATGAGCCAGGCTCCCAAGACAGAGATTGGCCACATGTGATGAAGCAGCGAAACGCATCAGAACCCAGAACAGAGAAGACAAGCAGCAAGGAGGAGCAAGCACTGACAGACTGCGACCGAGCTTGGACTGACCACCCGAGGGAGTGATAAGTCAGGAAATCTAAGCAGCGTAGTCAACCGTGTCCCAGGAACACAGATACTGACCCAGGAAACGGACATAGATCCAGAAAAAGAAGAAACCAAATGGCTAAACATGGACTAACACACAACAGAGGAGTTGGGAAGACTGGAGGTGTGATCAGGAGGAAGGGGGGGCACTCCCCAGGGGAGCAACAACCATACAAATACAATATACGAGCCGGGCATGGTGGTGCGTGCCTCTAAGCGCAGCCTAGACCACAGCTGAGACTAGGAATCGCATGAGTCCACGGGTTCGAGAGCCGCCCAGGGCAGGACAGCAAGACAGTCTCAAAAAATAGCTGGGCATGGTGGTGCATGCCTGTAATCCCAGCTACCTGGGAGGCTGAGGCAGGGGATTGCTTGAGTCCCTGGTACCCCAAACAAAATAGCGAGACCTAGTCTCAAAAAAAACCCACAACATATGAAATCTAAAAAATAAAAATAAAAATATTTATTAAAAAAAGAAAAGAAAATTATGCACAAATACACACAATAGAAAAAGACGAATTCACTCTCTTCAGATAGAAGCAAGGGATGTCATTATCAGTCTCATAAATCTCAATCCAAGTGCCTGTACAGGAGATAGAATGTGTGGCTTCGTCTATTGCACTTTGCAGCCTGCTGAAGAAACAAGTCTCCTCCGTTTTAAGAGAAAAATCACTCTTAGCACTTTGGTGCACTGAGCACTCTGGAGTTTTAATTACAGTGACACACAAATGGAAAGAAAAATAGGAAATCAAACCTTTGAGCCAATAAGTTGCGATTTATACTGGCACTTAATAGCAGCAAAGTGTCCTCAGAAGCTCAGTATTTCCTTAAAGCACTTTGCAGATGGACAATACAGGGCCCTCGGTGAAGATGGAGTAGAGAACCTCTGTAACATGCCTGAGTTCTTTGAATATGTGTCAATGTTATGAATCGTGATGCCCTTTCCCACAAGATTTCTCCAAGGTCAGGGCCATCTGTGACTTCCCCCCAATCCAATCTAGCCTGATGTCTTTCTACGCTTTCCCCCTCAGTCTCTAAACTTTAATTACGGCCTCTCTAATTCGTTGTCTGCTCTCACCTGTACCTGCCTAACTCTACCACGGTTCACTTTAGAGGTCACCTCCTCCAAGAAGCCATCCCTGCCTTCTTCCTCCTCCACACTGGCTAAGATTGTGTATTACTTAGAATTCTTGACTTTTGGTTCCATGTGCAAAGAACTTGGCAGTCTTTACTCCATCCTAAAAACAAGTAAAAAGCAGATGTCTGTGTTGAACTGTCCTGCCATCTACACAATGTGGCACTTGTCCTCAATTGTGTAAATAGCCGGTTCATGATGCCAACTGTAGTGCAGGCATCAGGCTCTTGGTAGGTACTTTATTGGTTCTAGCAGTTACACAGACACACATCAGGTGGGGGTTGGGGGGATGGGGCAGGCGAGCGTCCCAGTCCTCTAGGAATCTTCACACTTTCTCTGGGCTCGCTGGAGTTCTCGTGTGCTCTCTTACCCCGGGTGACACTGCTCTTTTAACCTTTCTTCCTAGGTCCAGGTGTGCCCATTCACACATGTGCATACCCACTGGGCCGCCACAACCATGGGGAAGGCACAATACCACAGGTGCTGGTTATACAGGCTAGTGGAGGAAAAAGCCTGAGTAACTGACCCAAAAGCAGAACAGACTGAGAATTCATCAGCATTTTTGGGATCTATAAGAAAGGCAAGGTTATAGGACTACCCACTGTCCCCCAAATTAGACAGACAGGTAGACACAGGGACTGCCAGTTTACTGAGACAGAGACACACAGTGGAAACCAGTAGCCAGAGTAAAAGCACTTGGACTGCTGGGCATGGTGGCATGCACCTGTAATCCAAGTGCTGGGAGGCAAGAAGCCAGGGATCGCTTGAGTTTGCAGGTTCGAGACTACCCCAGACAACATAGCGAAACCTGGTCTTGAAGCCGGGTGCTTGGTAGATGCCTGTAATCCCAGCTACCTGGGAGGCCGAGGCTGAGGCTCGCTTGAGTCTGCGGGATCAGACTACCCTGGGCAACATAGTGAGACCTAGTCTCAAAAAAACAAAAACAAAAACAAAAAATCTTGGACTGTAAACTAGTCACATGGGGGCTCACAATTTTGTGTGTTTTACCTTTAGGTGCTTGACCAAATTCTCATCCTTAAGTCCCCAAAAGAAGTCTCCTGATACTTCCAGCAGGGAGGGAAGGAAAGAGAAGATATACCACAGCACTCTTTTCTTTTCCCCCCAAACAAGGCTCAGGCGAAACTAGTTAATGAGAGCTTAACCTGCGAGGGTATTATCAAGAGCCTAAGTGACCCAGAAGAAGGAAAATGCCCACGTCCAGTTAGCTCCAGCCTTCCATGTGGGAGGAGCCATGACAAAGAGACCAGGTCTGTATACCTTCATGGTTGAATCATTCCTAACTGTAGACCCCCCGTGCAAGGAAAAATGATTTGGGCAAGGTGTTATCTCCAATAGAAGCAATCCCCTTAGGGGACTGACAGCAGAGGGCGTCTTCCTGCAGCATTCTTAGCACCTGGAGGAATACAGCCTGCCTTGCAAGCTTGATTGCACATTGGAATCACTTGGGAATCTATAAAGTGCTTGTTTTCTGGTTCCCACCCCAGATATTCTGATTTAAGTGATCTGGGGGTATGTCCTAAGCCTCAGGATTTTTAAAAGCTCCCAAAGTGCAATGAAAATTGAAAATACTACGAAAGGAATTCTGGGTAGTGTATCACAGTGGATGCCAGAGCTATTAAATTGTACTTATCAATTACCTTATTATTTTCCCATGCTTCTCCACAAGCTGTGGAGGTCCCTTACTTCTAGGACTATGGGGACATATGTCCTTCAAAACCTGGATGTGAATAAAACCTACCTACTGTATGTCAGTAGGTGTTCAGCTATACAGGACAAAATCTCTTCCAAGCAGAAAGGATGATCACATCCAGTTAACTTGCTTGCAGGCTTATTGAGAGGGCTCATAAACAGACCCCGCCCCCTGAGCTCTCAGGAACAAGTCCAAGGCCACATAGGAAAGCAGGGCTTCTGCAGTCAGCAGGAAGCTGGTCAGAGGTTCATCTCCAACCAAATCCTGAGGCCAGTGGGATCCAGTGGCCTATTTGGGGGTCAGATGTCCTCCTTTGTTGCCAAAGGGTACAGAAACTGCTCAGATTGATAGCCTAGGATTGGCAGAATCTCAGGAATGGGACAGGGAAGGTAAAGTTCTCCAAAGTAAGGAGGAATACTGAGCTGGCATAAATGATTGTGATAACCAGGGAAAACAGTGGTTTCTGACTTTGATCTGTGTACTTTGGGAACATGCAAAGATGACATGTTAAGGTGACCTTCACTATGAAAAATTCCTGAAAATGAAATATGTGGAAAATGCATTTAGACTCCTAATACATGTGTGTATTCCTTCTACAGGTCTCTCCATCAATTAGGTTTAGCAAAAGCAAAACCACTATTGTGAATTTCATGTGTATCCTTTCTATTCTGAAGCAGTGTGTATCCATGAAGACTTCATAGCACCATTTCATGCGTGTTATAAGTTTCTAAACACAGCAACAAAGCTATAGAAATAATTCTGCAAACACCTTTAATTTTTGTAGTACATCTACACGTCGAATTCATGGTTTGTAATTCCTTGCAGCAATTTTGTAGTACAAATATATGCCATAGTTACCATTCATATTTTTGTTGTTGCTTAATTTTGGTTCTTTTCAACAATGCTGCAATGGGTATCTTTGAGCATTCCTTCCTCATGTTGTGTAGCAGCCATCATTTTCTCCTTTTCCAATCATGCCCTGACTTTGTTTGGGTATCTTGGTACCCAGCCTCAAGGAATAAATCATGGCAGAAGCTTTAACAAAGCTTCTTTATAAAGAAAGTATAAAGAAGGTATAGAGAGGTTTATGGTTAATTCCAGCCTCACGGAATAAATCATAATTTCTCTATAGCAGGAGTTAGTAACATTTTTCTACGAAGAGGAAGATAACATATATTTTAGGTTTGCAAATTACAGTTTCTGTTACAATACTTAGTTTTTTCTTTGGTAGTATAAAAGTAAACATAGATGATGCACACAAATGGGGATATGTGACAATAAAACTCTATTTACACAAATAGATGGATTCACCAAAGAGAATAATCAAATAGAAAATAACCACATGAAATAATGGTCAATATCATCAGCCATAAGGCAAAATGAAAACCACATTAACACCACAATGAGATAGCACCACACTAATCGAATATAACACCAATAATGTCATCAAGTGTTGGGGAGGAAGAAACTGGGGTCACTCATATTGCTGGTAGAAATGTGAAATGGTACAGCCACTCTGGAAAAATTAGGCAGATTCTTTTAAACTACACATACAACTATCATGTGACCCATGATTGCATTCCTGGGCATTTATCCCAGAAAAATAAAAAAACTTAAGTACACATAAAAACCTGCACACTAACATTCACAGCAGTTTTATTTCTCCTTGCCAAAAATGCCACAATCTGGATGCCCTTCAATGAGTGAACAGTTTAGCAAACAATGTTACATCCAGCCCATAGAATAGGATCTTTGCAGTGGCAGTGACTCCAGGAACTTATATAGATGATTAGATTGTATAATATTTAACACATGAACACACATATAAACACATAATTACAAGTCAAAGAAATTATATCAATACCAATATCTTGGTTAGGATATTACACTATCATTTTGCTAGGGAACCAAGGCAAGATAGAGATCTTTCCAAATTATTTCTGCAATTACATGTGAACTTGCAATGAGTTCAATTAAAAAGAAATAAATGGAAAGTTCAATTAGACTCACAGGTCATATTTTGCCAACCTCTGATGACAACTGTATTTCTTTTAAAAATAGAACTTTCAAATATATTAGTTAGGCACATAGCTGCACAGCTAAAAGACTCTATTTCCCAACATTTCATGTAGCTAGGTGTGACCATGTGACTAAGTTATTCTGGTAAATAAATGTAAGTAAAACTCAAATGGTAATTTTGGGAATGTGGAAGTGTTCTGGGAATGCAACCTCAACGGATCATGAGTGTGCTAGTCTCCAGAGGCTCTAGAGAATAATCTTTCCTTGCCTCTCTCCTAGATTCTGGAATTTATCAGTAACATCTGGAGCTGTAGCATCCTTTTTGTTACCATGAGGCAATAAGCCTGAGGACTAAAACATACATTCTACCATACTAAGGATGGTGAAATGGAAACATAGGCATAACCAAATCTTTAATGAAATGTTTGACCAAGGGTTAGGCGTGCTGGTACATGCCTTTAATCCCAGACTAAGAAGGAGGCCAAGACTAGGAATCGCTTGAGTCCATGGGTTCAAGGCCCGCCCAGGGCAACATAGCCAGACCTAGTCTCAAAAACTAGCTGGGCGTGGTGGCGCATGCCTGTAAACCCAGCTACTTGGGAGGCTGAGGCTGGGGATTGCTTGAGTCTGTGTTATCCCGGGCAAAATGAGTCTGCAGTTCTCCAAGCAACATAGCAAGACCTAGTCTCAAAAAAAAAAAAAAAAAAAAAAAAAAAGAGTTTGACCACAAGCCCACCTCTGATTTGCCTTCTTTGGATTAGGGTTGTCACACTTTTTTTGTAATGGATCATGTAGTAAAATTTTAGGCTTTGTCATACAATTTTATTTTATGCTGTTGCAGCACAAAAGCAGTCAGAGGTAATACATAAATACATGAGAATGACTGAGTTCCAATAAAATTATCACAAAAAAAGGCAGTGAACCAGACGAACCCACATATATTAGTTTGCCAGTGCCTGCTCTGGACATAACTTATTTGCAATTAAAAAAACAAATTGATACAATTTGAATATTAAAAGCAGTAAGAAGATGGCATATAAAAATAACAACTATAATCTTTAAATAGTCAAATTAAAATGTAATTTAAAATATATCTTTAGATATAAATATAGGAAACACCCACAAGATGATGGGACAGAGGAACTGAAAACAATCACTCTCCTAAAAACAGCTTTAAAAAAGAAAAGACCCATACAAACTCCTGGAAAAACTCAGTTCCTACAGCGGCAAACCAGAGAATCTCCAGGAAACCAAGAATGGGAGAACGAAGTTCCAAAGGCATTGGCCTGCTTGGCGCTGTACACTGCTAGAGAAGGCACCCACAGCCAGCTGAGACCACAGATATCATCATCATCGCCTCCACCCCTGACACTGCTGACTCTAACTGGGGACACTTTGGTTGCCGGGAAGTACCAGGGGATCAAAACAGCATGCCACCACTGCTGCTGCTATAGGTGAGAAGCCTGGACTGATACTTAAGGCTGGTCCCAGGAGCAGAAAACTCCTCCTCCGCACCCACTGCCTAAAGGGTTCTGAAATGCTCAGCTGGGAAGGGCAATTTGCTCATAGCAAGGGGATAGTCACAGAAACAACTCCCATCCCCTCCATTGCAAACCAAACCCCCCAACTTTTTTGTTTTTTTTTGTTTGTTTCTTCAGTTTTGTTTTGGGTTTTTTGTTTGTTTTGTTTCATTTTTCTCCCTCCCTGTCTTTTTAAATCTCTTTTCTTATTTTTTTCCTTTTTTTTCTGTCTCCCTTTTCTTCTTTCTTCTCTCACTTTCCATTTCTCATTGTAGTTCCTTTTCTCTCATCCCCCCCTTTTACTTTTTTTCTCTTTGCTCCTTTTTCTCATCTCTCCTGGAGCCACAACTCCGAAAGAGCTAGACCTTGGGAAGAGATAGACCCACTAAGCCCAAAGGCTCTACCCTGAGGGCCACAACCTAGAGGGACCTAACAACTAGATACAGAAGTTCACTCCAGCAGGCAGCAGGCACCTCACAGCAGACTGATCCCCACCTTGTGCCTCCCAGAGCAATCAGCACACAGGACTCCAGACTACCCCAGGCTGAGGCCTGGGATCTTACAGCACACAGCGGTGGTTAGACAGGCAGGAGCTCCTGAGGTAACTCGTAGCTCGTATCAGCATTTGCCACAGCAGAAGAGTGCTCAGGTAGGAGCTTCAGGAAAGCCCCACACTCAAGCCCCACCTGCCACAGTGTTAACCTGGAAACCCTGCCCAACAGTATCAGTCATCCAGCAGTTGCAAGCCCACTTGGAAACTTCCACTCTCCACGTCTAATAGTGCCAAACAACCAGATAGGAGTGAGCAGAAGCCCTGCCTGCCATCAGCAGAGGTTCAGTTGACAGAAGCTAAGAAGGGAGTGGCAGGGACCTGTACCATTACCCCTGTATACCAACCACAGGAGCCCAGCCACTAGACAGATACACCCATAACCCAGCGAAGAAATCATGCCCACCAGCATCAGTGGTACAGGGGCAGATGACATGATAATATGTAGAAAACCCTAAACACACTACAGAAAAACTATAGAAAACAATAAGCCAGTTCAGTAAGGTAGCTAGTTACAAAATCAATGCACAAAAATAGCAGCCTTCTTATATGCAAAAAAAAAATCAGTCTGAAGAAAAATTAAGAAAACCACTCCCTTTAAATTGTACCAACAAAAACTAAGTGTTTGGAAATAAACTTAACAAAAGATGTGAAAGACCTATACAAAGAAGTCTATAGAACCTTATTAAATGAAATAGAAGAAAACAAAATGACATGGAAAGACATCCCTTGTTCATGGATTGGAAGAACTAACATTATCAAAATGTTATAGCCACCTTATCAAAAACAATCTACAGATTCAATGCAATTCCAATAAAAATGTCAATGACATTCTTTAAAGAAACAGAACAATTACCACTGAAATTCATATGGAAACAAAAAATCCTTGAATAGTCCAAGAATTGAATGACCAATAGGAGAGAAAATGGAGGGATTATACTCCCAGACCTTAAATTGTACTACAAAGCCATAATCATTAAAACAGCATGGTACTGGAACAAAAACAGCACATAGACCAATGAAACAGAATTGAAAGCCCAGAAATAAAACCACATTTCTATGGTCCACTAATCTATGACAAAGGGACAAAAAAACCATACATTGGAACAAGGATAGTCTCTTCTGTAAATGGTGCTGGGGAAACTGGAATGCTACATGTAAAAAAAAAACCAAAAAAAAAAACCAAAAACAATCTAGACTACACCCTCTCATCATACACAAAAACCAACTCAAAATGGATAAAAGATTTGGACATATGACCTCAAATCATAAAATATATAGAAGAAAACAGATAAAACACTCAATGACCTATACCACAGAAACAGCTTTCAAGACACATCTACAGGAGCAAAGAAAAGGAAGGAAAACATAAACAGCTGGGATTATATCAAACTCAAAAGTTTCTGCACAGCTAAGGAGACATCAAAACAAAGACATCCGACCAATGGAGAAAAAATTGTGTACCCCATTCAACTGATAAGTGTCTGAATCAAAGATCCACAAAGAACTCACAAGTCTCAACAAAACAAAGCAAATAGCCCCATCAAAAAATGGGCAGACAAGTTTAAGACACTTCCAAAGAGGAAATACAAATGTCCAACAGACATATGAAAAAATTCTCATTATCACTTATAATCAGGGGAGGGAAATGCAAATCCAAACCACAATGATATACCACCTTATACTGGTAAGAATGGCCCATATCAAAAAAAAGGTCAATAACAAGTGCTGGCATAGATATGGAGAAAAAGGAACACTTTCATACTGCTGGTGGGAATGTAAACTCATCCAGCCACTATGGAAAGCTGTGTGGAGGACCCTCAAACTACTAAAAATGCAGCAACCATTAGATCCAGCAATGTCACTGCTGGGACTCTACCTAAAGGACACCAAAATACTAATTCAGAAGTAAACTTGTACTCCTATGTTTATTGCAGCACTATTTACATGAGCCAGGATATGGAAACAAACCAAATGCTCCCAAACAGATGAATGAATCAAAAAGTTGTGGTATATTTACACATTGTAATATTACTCAGCAATCAAAGATGACAAACACGTCATTTGCGGCAACATGGATGGATCTAGAAGGAACCACGCTAGCAGAAATAAGCCAAAAAAAAAAAAAAAAACCAGATGGCCTCACTTATATTTGGGCTCTAGGGAAAACAAACCAATGGACAAGAAAAAGTTAAAACTAGCAAACTGACAACAGAACTAAAGTGTGCAGAAGGTGGGGGGGGAAGGGAGTATGGGGGAAATCAAGGGAGGGATGAGCACAAGAGATCAGGATATGATGGTTCACAGATGAGACGGGGGTGGGAGAACGTTGAGGTAAACAATAATGGAAAAAATATATATGTAACCAATAAATATATATGAAAAAATAAAATAACTTGACTGTGAAAAAAGATATAGGTATAGTAAATATTTATAAATAAAAATTCTTTGGATCCGAAGTCTCCACCAGTCGAATTTTCTTGTGCCCAATGCATCCCAACTGATCTGTCTGGGGGTTTCTTACACCTGGTGCTATTGACACATTATACATGATAATTTATCGTGGTCTGGACACGGTAGGATGTTAAACAGCATCCCTAGTTCCTACCCACTAGAGGCTGGTAGCACCCTTCAGTTCTGACAAGTGAGAAATGTCTCATGACATTGCCAAATGTCCCCTGGGGACCAAAATTGTCCCTCATTGAGAACCACTGATCTCGAGTCAATAGCTAGAAATGAAATCACCAGGTCGCAGGACGTGGGCTTTTTCAGTTTTTTTTTTTTCAGGTCTGCCAAATTGTTCTACAGCATTTATCCTCATTTACCCTCTCATCAGTATAATTTCAAGTCTAGTGATTCGCCTGTTTTAACTCAGTTCAGTTGTCTTCAATAAAGTGATTATTGCCTGAGCAAAGGACAATATGTCTGAATTTTCACAGCAGGAGTTCAGGTTTAATCAACCCTATCTCTTGTGATGCTGGTAATCAAGGCATTAGGTTTTATTTAAGTGAGGTTTACCCTTTACACTTAAAGTATTGATGAGACTATAATTATGGGCTGGTTAATTTTTCTCCCTGCTGTGGGTATTTGTCTGCTGTTCTTCACATATAACAAAAAGATCCTTCAGGGAGAGGTGGCAAATAAATAATTAGGAGATCCCTGGAGAAGAGGGTTCCCCATCTTTTCAGGTAGAGAGGGGTAAATAGACCCTGCTCATTGAGTGGAGGGGACTTCCCTGGGAATAACCATGATGTAATTGAATATCGGATTCACTGAAATCTGAATCCTCTCGTTTTCCCAGTGGGTTTAGGTCAGGGTCCCTGTTCTGTTCTTAAGTGGATACTTAATGATCCTGATATATCAACAAGGACCAGAATAATATTAGCTGAGTGCCAAGCACTTGGCCAAACTTGATACATTTTATCTTCTAATCCTTATAACAAGGTAGTGAAGTGGGTATTATGATTCTTCTCCCCAATGTACAGATGGGAAAGTAGAGGCTCTATAATCAGCTATTGCAAGTTGGGAATAGGGTTCAAACCCACGTCTCCCTGGCACAAAATGTCCAACCACTCTGCTATAGCTTTGATTTTGATTCAAGAACTCTGTTGTTCACCAAGTCGACTTCTGGCACCAAATCTGGCCCTGGCATGAATACATGGCCTCAGGAAACACAGCTGTTTGGAGGAGGTGACAGCTGTTCATTCATTTACCACTTCACCAAGCCACGGGAATCAGAACACCATAAGGTAAGACTCACTTGGTCTCAAACACCAGGATAGGTAATTATTGTTTTAATTAAAGAGAAGAAATACCCCCTCCTTCCTGCTCAAAACACTTGAGGATTGGTTTCTGCAGGAGGTAAGGGGAGGGTTAGGGGAGGAAATTTCTTTAAGTTTATTCATGGTGACAATTCTATGTATAGCATTGTGTATGTTGGAAAGACAAATCAGGATGTTTACCATTAATTAATTAATTCATTCATTCATTCATTCACTCACTCATTTACTCTTCCTTTCTACAGATATTTCCTGTCATGTCTATGCCCAGTTTTAAGTTATGAAATACCACAGGACAGCCTCATGGGTGGGAGAGTTTGTCTGATTTCTTTACCCTGTGAGCGAGGTGGCACATCTTTGCAATGGGTCAGGAAAGTTTTCTCTGAATAAAGGTATCAACTGGATTTCGTAAACTACTCTGCAAACAAACTGCTTAAAGCACCTTCTTCCTTAAGTCTTACTGTTTCCAAAGAGAAACACAAAAGAGAAAGAGGAAGAGAAGAGGAAGAAGAGGCTAGGTGGACATCCTTGCCCCAGCACACCAAAAAAATGTCCAACTGCAGACCTGGCAGTAAAAGCAGTCAGAGTCTGGTGAGTCTCTGCACCTACCTGCCTTTCTGGGCCATTCCTTTAAACGCATTGAATCTGTATTCATTGATGAGGATTGCTGTACATGGTACTGGGCTCAGGGGCTTAAGCAAAAGAGCTTCATTTCCTTGTAGTTCCAAAGTCCAAGTTCAAGGGGTTGGCAAAGTTGGTTTCTTCAGAGACCCAGCTCCTTGGCCTGCCGAGGCTGCCGGGGTGTCTCCCTGCTTCTGAGGACACTGGATGGGGTTAAGCTATCCTGGGACCCTCTGATGACCCCATTTAACTAATTACAGTTTTAAAGCCCTTGTAGTTCCAGAACTACTAAAGAAGTTCTGCCTATGAACTTGAGGGATACAGTTGAGTGGCAGAATGCTAACGAGCACAAACTTTGGGGTCAGATAGTAGTATGGCCTTGGGTGAGTTATTAAGTATCTGGTGCTCCTGCACCAGATAGGACTAATAATAGTTCCTACAACACTGGATTATTAGGAGAGTTAAATGAGTTAATATGTGCAAGGTAGATAAGATCGTGCCTGGCACAGAATAGACAGGGTACAACTGTTTATTCAAGTAAACCTTAAAAGAAAAATCTCATTTTTCTGAAGCGTTACAGTGTTAGGTCATTTTCCCAAAGAATGTTTTTGGGATGCTACTTTGTATCAGGGGTGGGGTCATCCATTCACACTAGGGAAAACCATGTCTATTTGAAGGTTGGGGGCTCGCCAGCATTCATCAAAGCTTACATCACCTATCTTTAAATACTCGTAGTAGCCAACATTATGAAATGTCACAGACAAGCTGGGCATGATGCTAAGGGCTATACTGGTATGAGCTGATTTAACTGTGTGGTTGGTACTATTATTCCACTTCCCAGATTCAAATATAGAGACTCCAAAAAGCCTCCTCTCAAGGCGAAGCACCCCAGTTAGTAAATGGTAGAAGAGAACAAGACAGTATGAGTGAATTAAGGCAATCAGATGCTGGGTGTGTGTCGGGCAGAGGGGAACACAGAGGTCTTCTTTTTCCACCCACCTTTCTAGCACCCCTTTCTCCTTTTTGTCTGCAGAATGACACATACCCACCGCCAAGACCACACTCTCTGCCTCAGAAAACATCCGGGCGTCTGGGACCCAACCTGCTAGCGCCACCTTCCCAGCCCAGCATTTCGAGGGGCAGGCTTCCAAACAGGGTAATAATTGTCCCATTAAAATTAATGTCCATGAAGTGAGCCGTTAAAAGCGTGCAGATTAAAAAGGGGGGGGGGAGGAGGGAATTGTTCAGTTTAAATCCAAAGGGCTTTTTAAATAGACACTGTATCTTCATTCTTGGAACACTACACCGGGCAATGGATCAGG
Source organism: Uropsilus gracilis (assembly GCA_004024945.1). Classification (NCBI taxonomy): domain Eukaryota; kingdom Metazoa; phylum Chordata; class Mammalia; order Eulipotyphla; family Talpidae; genus Uropsilus; species Uropsilus gracilis. The sequence continues at coordinate 22,623 of PVHY01021581.1, forward strand.
TCCCCTCTGCAAAGACTAGGAGGGATTAAGGAGGTGAGTCCCAGGAGAATGGGCAAGTGGTCCTGGCCAGAAGCAAAGGGAACCAAGGTTTATCCAGGGCCCACTGCATGCCAGGTGCTTGGCATACATTTCTCTCATTTAATCTCTGCCCCAATCCTGGGAGAGAGGTGTTTATTCCCAGATAACAGGGGGCAGTATAAAACCATGGTTAAGAGTTTAGCGCCTGCAGCAGACGACTCTAGTTTAGATCCAGGTTCAGTCTTCACTAAGAGCCTGGGTAAGAGGCCTTATCAACCTGTACCTCAGTTTCCTCATCTGTAAAATAGGAGTGTAACAGCACCTCCCCCCAGTTGTTGGGATATTTCATTTTAAACAGCCTAGGCAGGGCCCTTAGCTCGCTAAGCTGCATAGAAAGCACTAAGTGTGGACAACATTACTACGGGCAGGAAGCTGGGGGATGAAAGGCCAAGGTGGCAGGACAGGGAGCTGAGTCTTGACCACACTGCAGGCCAAAGGGAATTTCTCAAGCTCAGTCCAGACCCTGACTCTCCTCATGTTAAAGACTCTTCTCCAGGTCATCAGGTCAGATCAGGCCTTGGCAGTTGGCTTGCATGGAGCCATGTCCAGATGCCTGCAACTGCCTGGGTTCCAAAGTTATGTGAATCCCAGCAGATTTAAGATCAGAGGTTTCTTCTCTCCCCACATCCTTCTATTCCCCCCCCCCCATTCAAAGAGTCCCTTGCACCTCTGCACTTTCACAGGTGGGGATAACTCCGGACTTTTTAATCTAGAAAGGCAAGAGGCAGGAGCAGCTTGGACTCAAGTCCCCTGCACCCTTCACCCCCCAGTCCTGAGGGTCTCCACTGAGCACTAAGTGTGGTCGCTGCCAGAAACTGACCTCTGCAGGAAAATAGGATTCACAAAGGAAGCAGACAGAAATAAGTTTCCTTCTAGCTAAGCTCCTGGTGAAGGTCCGGCGGTGCATGATGAAAGCTTGCCCCGAAGAAGGGCAGACCCCTCAACGT
>PVHY01021582.1:0-23622 GCA_004024945.1 Uropsilus gracilis
TTTTTTTTTTTTTTTTTTTTTTTTTTTTTTTTTTTTTTTTTTTTTTTTTTTTTTTTTTTTGTCATGACACAGGTGAGGAAACATAGCTCTGCCTTTTAGCTGGGGAATAATATCACAAGGGACCAAAACACCCCTTCAATGTTCCATTCAGACAGTATCAGAGAGTCCTGTGTCCTACTCTTTCTGCTTCACCTACTGTAAGGGGGTTTGAAAGTTTAGAACACCACAGGTTCTTCTTTTTCCCCACCAGTGAAAGGGTGTAATGCTTTCCTGAGTTTCCTGTAGGGAGCCTGGTCTTTAGAGATTCACAGTAGAACAATTGACTGGAAGAAGTGTCCCTGAACATGCCAGTTTCAACACTTACAGAGACAGTCTTTGGGGAAGAAGCAGAGTGAAGGTAGAATTCTTCAACTCTAGAACGAAGCACGTCATATTAGTCAAAAGAGATTGTACCATACATCATTAGTCTCCCAACTTTCCTTATATTTCAATAACGGTACTCTTAAAAAAAAAAAAAAAAGAAAGAAAACGATTAACAAGAAGAAATCTTCCTTGGCAATTTGATTATTAGGTCACTTCAAGAGAGGCAATTTAAGAAGCTAGCAAATGCCGCTGGGGGAACTAAAATAATAACAAGCAACACTAATATAGCACCTTTCCTCTTCAAAGCACTTTACAAACATGAAGTAATTAGGCCAATTAAAACTTGAAAAAGTAGCCTATTTAGACACAATCTTCTTTCCACATACAGTGCATCTGCTGGAAATGATTCTCTTGCCTTGTTTTCAGTGTAAAATATGCTCACAGGAAAACAAGACACCCATAAATAACTAGCAGGGCTTAATTTCAAAAGGATCTGGGTCTTCAGGCAATTGAAGGCATTTAAACCAGAATTAAATTTTCTACACCCTGATTCTTATCTGATGTTCCCTACCTCAAACCCTGGATTGATAAATACTTGGTGTAACTGCCAGACAATCACAAATGTAGCAGACAACAAAGATGGACAGTTGGTGAATGAACAGAAGATCTCAGATCTTCCTTATATTACTACATATTAATTCCCGAGAGTTATCCATCTCAGAATAACTGAGCAAAGGGGCAGAGTGTGTTGAGTTTGAAAGTGTTCTGAAATTGGGAGTAAGACTTAGGGAAATCATTTCAATCGTTTATGTTTTTTTATCTCGAAGTGTGAAATGAGTTGTTTGACTAAATCCATAGGTTTCAATGCTTACTCTGAAAGTCCAATAGAAAGAGTAAAAAAAAAATCTAGTTTTTCCTTGGGTTCTGGAAGCTCAGCCACATTTTTCACTCAATTTAGATGTAGGATTTGTATGAGATATGACTGGTTCCATGTCTAATTGAGTGAAAAAAATCTCTGGAATGAATGTCTAAATTCTCTTATATATCTGACACTCTAATTTTATGACTAGTTCCAAAACCTATAATACATAGGCGATATTTCAGAGAACACTTTCATTATGTTAGTTCAACCTACTAGGAGCAGAGGGAGAGTTGAAGATGAAGCCATTAGAGTTCTCTTGTGCACTATCAATCAGGGTAAGGAGGGTCCTTTTTTGTTTTGTCTAAACCTAGATATGGTAAGTGTTAGCAGAAATGCCATCTCTGCTCTCTCTATTCCAGCATCTCTGCTTGCCCTTTCTGGGCAGGATCAGATCTTCTGCATCGTAACATCTAGTTGTGGACAGGAAACTGGTACTCCATTATATTACTTTTTTTAAGTATATATATATAATATAATATACATAATATATATATTATGTATATTATATTATATATATATATATGTTAGTGAGACCATTTGGTTTCTGTCTTTTTCTCTCTGACTTGTTTTTCCTAATATGATTTCTTCTAGGTACATGCATGTTATAAATTTGTCACTTTTAATTAATGAGTAATATTCCATTGTGTATATAACACTACATCTTTTTCATCCATTTATCTGTTTTGGAAAATTTTACTTGTTTCCATGTCCTTACAATTATAAATAGTGCTGCCACAAACATCTAAGTACAGGTGTCCCTCTTTATAAGTGCTAAGGTTTCCTTTGGGTAGATTCCCAGAAGAGCGATTGCTGGGTCATAATGAAGCTCCATTATATTCCATGGTCGTGTTACTCACGGGTTTTCAGAGATCCTTATAAAAAGCTGTTCATCTCATTTCTACAATTTATAAACATGTACATTCTGATCCAGGGCCTTGAAGAAAAGAAGGATAAATGGAAGGGTTGGAGCAAAGAATCCCACTTCCTGACTCTGCCCCCATTTTTCCTCTGGAATCTAAACTACTTTATGAATCCTCACTGACAGCAAACACCAGCAATCTCATTTACTCTGCAAATTACATGATCCATCTCAATAGTACAATACAACAACTAAGTCTGAGAGGGTAAGTACACAAAATTTAAAATGTTAAATGCCACAAGTTGATTTTAATTTCTGACTTTCTCCATAACCAAACTGCTTTCCTGTCTAGTAGGCTAGCTAGGACAACCAGTAGCATAAACCAGTAAAAGTCTAGAAAAAGTCAGGTAAGGGCTTTTCCCTGCACCTGCTATTACTGACTCCTGGCTCTCTCTTTTTAAAAGATTGTTTTATTGATTGCACACACACACATATATATATGTATATATGTATATATATATATAGATTATATATATATATATATACATATATATTACATCGCTGTCTACCCCAAGGTTATTCTATCACCTTATCACCCATGAACCATCTTAATCTCTTCTGCCCTTCCCTCCCCCAATTGTACTTTCCTCCCCCTCTCTTGCTCTATGCTTCTGTTCTATTGGCAGTTTTAAATTTTTCTTGTCTGTTTGTTTGTCTTCCCTGTATCCCTCATGTAAGTGAGACCATCCCATGTTTCTCTTTTTCTTCCTGATTTATTTCTGCTAACATGATTCCTTCTAGCTCCATTCGTATTACTGCGAATAACATAAGTTTGTCTTCTTTGATTGATGAGTAATATTCCATTTTGTAAATATACCACTCCATTTTCAGCCATTTGTCAGTTTTGGGACATTTGGGTTTTTTCCATATCCTGACTACTGTAAATAGCGCTGCAATAAACATCCGGGCACAGGTGTCCTTTTAAAAGTTCAGGGCTGGGGGTAGAGAAGTGAATGTACCAAGGCAAGGGGTGATGGTTTGCTGTCAGGGCAACTGGTTCTGATATCAACATGTTTAGTGACTTCACGAAAGTCACAGTCATCACCATGTTTTTTTAAATGGGCTTTTTATGTACAAGAGCATGAATATTAATATTTACCCAACTATTTCATACCATTATTGTAAGGATTTCAGCATAGTGTTTGTGGAAACATGTCAAAATTACTTTACACTGCCCTATCTCCCCCTGGTCTCATCTAAGATGCTTTAATTTCCGATGTTTTCCATCTCCTGCAGCGTGGAAACTGAGTAATGAGCAAGCTCAAGTGTTTCCCAGGAGCAGATTTCCCGAATGAAAATAAAGGATTCCTAATTCCAGATGGGAGCATGTTGGCATTTCCTTAGAGAATACCAAATACTGAACTAAAATAGAAATAGATGCTCCTTACTAAGTAAAAGTCTAGCAACTCATTTATAGACCTATCCACACTCTAATTAAAATAACACAATTATGAGAGAAATTGCAAGGAAAAGCCGCTGATACTATTGACTGTGCAATGCCAACAATTAATAGGGAGACTCAGTGACAACCCTAGATTTCCAAATGCAAAATATATGCAGACAACCCTAGATGTCCAAATGTAGGAAGCTATGATTGGAGGATTTTAGGGAAGGCTCCAGTAATCACTAGAAGAAAAAAAAAAAAAAAAAAAAAAAAAAAAAAAAAAAAAAAAAAAACAGACTAACAATCATTCATAGGGTCCTGAGACTTAACTAAAAGCATGAGTTTAAACAGATTAAGTTAAGCAACTTAACTGCTTAACTTACCATCAGTTGGCTGCTGATGATAAACAAGCAGCTCCTTTTCTTTCTAAGTCAGGCCTCTTGATAACAGTATATAGGTTTCAGACAAACAGATAGTTATCATCATCTGTAGATGCTACTTGAAGCTCATCCCCAAACACCAGGTTTCTATTTTTCATCTGACAATTAATCCCTTTCACCCAAACTACATATTCTCTTTCCCTCTTCCCTTTTGATAGGCACTAATATTTTTATTGCCTGTTTGTTTTATTTTTTGTTCATTGATTTTGTCTTTTTATCTATCAAAAAGAGCACATTTCATACTAAAAAAAATTCACAAAATGTTGACCTGTCTCTAAGTCTAATGTCTCAGTTTGTAGTGGAAAAACCAGATCTACAAATTAGCATATTAGCACAGTCTCTGCATCAGGACCTGAAATTAAAAAAACAAAAACAAAAACAAAACAAAACAAAACAAAAACTCAGTCTTAGAAGAATTTTGGCTTTTCTCCCCCAAATAATTCATGTTTAGGATTTATTAGTTTGTTTTTTGTTTTTGTTTTTTTTTTTTTTTTTGAGACTAGGTCTCGCTATTTTTGCCCGTGGAACCGCAGGCTCTCGTTGCCCGGGGTACCACAGACTCAAGCAATCCCCATCCTCAGCTTTCCAGGTAGCTGGGATTACAGGCGCGCGCCACCACGCCCAGCTATTTTTTTTTAGAACTAGGTCTCGCTACGGGCCCCAGGCGGGACTCGAACCGTGATCCCTAGCCCTGGCCGCTTCATAGGCTGAAGCTTACAAGCACGAGCCACCGTGCCCGGCCTATTAGTTTCTTCTTTCTCCAAGTATACAGGTTTAAGATCAGGTACCAAAAACACTAGACAAGTAAGAAGTGGACTTTTTTTTTACTTCATTCTTGATCTTATTGAGATACAACTGACAGACAACATTGTAAGGAATACAACTTTGCTGTTATGTATATAGTGCAAAATGATGCCCACCCACAATGAGTTGAGTTAACATCAATCACTTTTCAAATTTTGATGTGAACTTTTTTTGTGATGAGAAACTTTAAGATCTGTTCTCATGGTAACTTCCAAATATATATACAGATTCATTAATTACTGTTACCATGTTAAACATTTTATCCCCAAAACTTACTTAAAACTAGAAGTTTTAACATTTTGATAACTTCACATATTTCCCTTACCTCTATTCTCTAAATATCTAAATTAAATCTTTATATTTACCTAATTAGTACCCCAATGCACACACACACATATGAACAAGGCTTTATTCATATATATATATATATATATATATATATATATATATATATATATATATATATATATATATATATAATTTTTCCTTGTTATGGCTAGTCTAGTTAATATTCTTTTCTTTCCCAAAAAGAACTAGATGCATTTTCTGGAATCCAACTCCTAGGCATATTGTAGCAGGAAATTTTTTAGCTAGTTTAAATGTTCCTCTCAATCTAATCCCAGCTTCATCCCAAATCACCATAGAATTTTGTAGCATTTATTCATGTTACAGAGTTTTCTAACTTACTTAATCCAGTCATGTAATGAAGAAGAAATTGAGATGAAGAGATGGAGAGCAATCTGTGAAGCTAGCCCACAGAATGGGGATACTGGGATGCATGTCCAGGTTCAACTTTATTGAAGTTGAGAAATCCCTCATTACAATGATGTAATGAGGAAGTAGCAAAGCATACCTGACATGCAGCAGGCAGGATGTGGGCATGTGCGATAACAGGAGAATTTACCTTTATGGGCAAGAGTCATTAGGTCCTATGTCTCTTGGGACATTCCAAAGAGGTTAGGAAGCTGAGTTACAGGTGAGAGATATGCTATTGCCCACCCTCTAGTGTGCCAGAAAGGGCTAGAGAAATAGGAGGTTTTCCTCTTGACTGAAGTTCCATCTCTCTACCTGCTTCCATATTCCACAAAATCAATTTTACATCTTTTCTTAAATAGTATCTGACTAGCCGGGCACAGTGGCTCGTGCCTGTAAGCTTCAGTCTAGGAAGTGGCCAGGGCTGGGGATCATGGTTCGAATCCCATCTGGGGCCCGTAGTAAGACCTAGTTCCAAAAAAAATAGCTGGTTGTGGTGGTGCATGCCTATAATCCCAACTACCTGGGAAACTGAGCCTGGGGATTGCTTGAGTCTGTGGTACCCCAGGCAATGAGAGCCTGCGGTTCCAAGGGCAAAAAAAAAAACAGCAAGACCTAGTCTAAAAAATATATATATATATATATATATATATACACCTGGCATTCACAAATAGACTTGTTATTTTGTTTGTTTGCTTCTGAAGACCTTAGCACTAGATATGCTTCTCTGAGCATATTTTATTTATGGAAAATATCTTGCATCAGGGGTATCCTTGCAATAAGTCCTTAAAGTTTCAAGATATTTCCATGACCTCCCCAAAAGTTACAAATGAAACCATGTCTGATCTGACCTAGTCCATGTTCATGCAGTATTTAGAATATGTGATTATGTTGTCTCCACATGTTAGCGTCATGGGCAAATGAGTTAAACTTGCACACATATCTACTATCGACAATGTACAATCTTCTTTCTAAAGATAAGGAACACTTAAGTGGAAGAAATGCCTGCTCCTAATACCTCCTGATCAATAACGTATAAAAATTCTGGCATTTGTGTGCCTCCTTCTCTGTGGTCAACTAGAAAGATCTCAAAATGCTAAGGTTCAACTCAGAACACCATTATCTTAGTCTTAACTTGCTACAAAGTGGGCTTTGCATCAGGTCTAAAAAGACTGGTACTTTCCATATGGGGAGATGGAGGTATCAGCTATGTAAGTCCTCAGGGATGGGGTCCAGGGTTTCCATTAGGACTTTCCTTCTATTCTTTCTTTTACTTAGTATCAATGAGATAACTAAACTCAGAGGCAATGAGAGAGTGCAAAATTACCAACAATGAGAACTCTATTTTAAAAAATACCTCCCATCTGTGTGTCCCTTGTGAAATCAATCATTGGTAGAAAATATTGACCCTTCATTTACAACAAGGCAATGAAGAATACATGCACTATGGCAGCAAGAATTCCCTGGAAGATGTTTGTAGGGAGATGGAATGTGTATGCAAGTGTAAACTCATTTGCTCATGGCACTAACAGTCTACTATGACTTCTTTCAGGGCAATATGAAGAACATCAAGCTGATTGACAATGCCATTATGTGAATTGGTAGCCATCTGAACACTGCATCCAACAAAAATTAATTACTTAGGTTGGCATCAATCTTTAGGAAGAGCTCCATATTTGAATCGCTGGGTGCCATGCTTGACCTTGTAATATTGAACCAAACACGTACCCTGTAAATTTATCTATGACAAACAGGCAGAGTGTGGGTAACAGGATGAATGCCAGAAAAATATTGAAAGACTTCTCAGTACAGGCATGATTCAAAAATCAACAAGAACCATCACAACCACACAATAAGAGTATGAATAACCTGAGCAGAAATTAAAAAACAACAACAACAACATAGATTTAGATCACTACTTATTGCTAAATACCTATGTAGGACCAGCTAAATTATTTTGTAAGGCCCATTTTCTTCATATATTAAATAGCAAAAAGAAACAATATTCTATGGGTCATTCAGGTAATTAAATTACATAGTATAAAGGTCATAATATATAGTCTAGAATTAAAGTATTAGAACAATTTAGTTGCTAAGTAGTGTATTACTTTTAAGCATTATCTTCACAAATGAAAATAGAGGTACTCATTCACTTATCATTCAATTACTAAATATTTATTAAATTTTAATATTAAAATATGTTTATACAACAGTGTGTCCAGTGTTGTTTAAGTTTAAAAAAAAAATGAGTCATTGCCAGCCTAGAGGCAAAAATGGGGACTTGTAGTTAAGAAATTAGGGATGAAAAAATTAAATGACATTTCATTGTATGATATTACTAAGTTCATACTTCCTGACCCTACATTCCTCTACTGGGTTGAATTTGCATGAGATAAGTCAGGTTTCAGAGTAGCCTCTTTTAAGAGACACTGAACCATAGAACCTTTGATGACAAGTAGACCTGTGTTAACACCAAGGTATAAATGCATCTGTCCTCTAAAAAATCATATGGTGAATTCCTAACCCCAAGATGATGGTAGTAGGAGATGGGGTCTTGGGATGCTTAGGCCATGAGGAAAGGACACAGGAAGAAATTAGCAGCCTGCAACCTAGAATTAGGCCTTGTCAGACCAAACTAGGCTGATCTCATTTCGCACCCTGATCTTGAACTTCCAACCTCTAGAAATGGGAAAAATAAATCTCTGCTGCTTAACGAGTAAGCCTCGTGGTTTGTTCTGCTTTATTACAGCAGCCCAAACACACCAAGACCAAACACACAACCCATGACATAGTCAACTGAACCAAGAACAGACAGCAGAGCCACTACACTTCCTTTCACTAACGCAAAATGACCTTCCTGAAGAAAATAGTTTGAATGAATCAAGAGATTTTCTCTTCCAGAAATTTGGACTAAGAAAGAAGAAAAAATTAGTGCAATTAGCAATGAAAGCTAGACAAGGATTCAGGTGACAGGGTTTAGCTTGTAAGAGGCCATGTCTGTACTGAAATTATGAGACACCAGCAAAATGGCTGAACAGAAATAAACAGGGAAAATCCAAAATGTCATGAAGGTGAGAGACAGTCAGTTACTAACAATGATGGCCCGGGTTTCAAATGCCCTAAAACAGTAATAAAGACAACTTCTTCTTTTTTTTTTTCCAATACAAATGAATTAATTTCCTTAATAAAAAGGCATAGTATGGCTTTTATTTTTTTAAATTATATATATATTATATAATTTAATATATATATATATATTTATATTTCACATCTTTGTTTTCTCCAGGGTTACCCATCACCTCCCCTCCCTAACCACTCCCTCGCATCCCCACCTCACTTGTGTACTTTAGTTCGGTTGTTAGCTTGTTTGGACTTTTCCTCCTGGCTTTTTGCTTGTTTTTCCTATATCCCATATATTAGTAAAACCTTTTGGTTTCTGGCTTCTTCTTTCTGACTTGTTTCTGTTAAAATGATTTCTTCTAGGTACATCCATGTTATCATAATTTCATCAAATTTGTCATTTTTAATTGATGAATAATATTCCATTGTGTATATGTACCACATCTTTTTCATCCATTTATTTGTCTTGGGACATTTGGGTTGTTCCATGTCCTTGCAATTATAAATAGTACTGCAGTAAACATCCAAGTACAGGTGTCCCTTTATATAAGTATTGAGGTCTTCTTTGGGTAGATTCTCAGAAGAACAATTGCTGGGTCAAATGGTATTTCCATTTTCATTAGTTTGAGAGTCCTCCACACAGCTTTCCATAGTGACTGGGCCAGTTTGAATTCCCACGAGCAGTGTAAGTGAAACCTCTTCTTGATCCTCATTCAAGGTGTTACTCATCCAACTCTCTATATAATAAGTTACTGAATCACCACAGACCTTTTCACGAGCTTATTAGTATTATTCTCTCATTTAACACAAAATAAACTTGTGTAAGTCACATGGCTAAGAGCTTGTTGGAGCCAAGATTCCATTCCAGTAGTCTGGATTCACAGTTTTAACTGTCATGCCTCAATGTTGTCTCAGTTTTTTGCTACCCACATAAGAAAACCCTTAAGTCTTAAGGTGGTCTAAATGTGGGTTTTCCTTCACACAAGGAGAAAGAAACTAAACTAACGCAACACTTTTGTATCTGACAGGTACTTAGCTTCAAACAAGAGACGTAGGAGGTCAACCATACTGCAGGCTTTCTTTGCTGCAGGAGAACTGCCTTTTACCTCTCAGGAAACATACTGCTTTGTATATGTAGCATGACAGGAATTTCTGAAGATCAGCCTTTGATAGCTTTTGAGGTGGCATTTTGGGATAAATAGAACCTTGAAATAGTAATGAAGCGACTTTTCTTAAAATCTCCAGGCTCTCCACAGGAACCCTCTTATGAATGTCTCCAGCATTTCTCCAAAGAGATTTAGTGCCAACACAGACTTCCCCTCTGCACCATGCTACAAACAGAGGAGAAAGGAGACCCAAAGTGGTTTACCCAAAAGACCTCTGAGGGGATAATAACTGTTGCTCTTGGGAGTCACCGCATTGTAAGTTTTGAAATTCCACAGCTGTTTTCTCATCTCAGCTGTAAGATTTTCAGAGAAGCAGGGCAATGCCATTTTTACCTTTTGATAGGCAGTACCCGGCAAAGATGCTGCACATGAAAAATAATTTTTAAAAAAAATAGCTGTCAGTAAATGAAGGAAGCAAGAAAGGGACAGGATTTACTCTGAATAGTGTATTTGCTTTCTCTACACACACACACACAAAGCATTTTTTAATTTGGTTGGTTCATTTGTCTGATCAAACCATGCACATATATAGATTATAAGTATTGAGTCTACATTATTCAGCAAAATAGGCAGCATTCACTTCTAGGCTTTATAGCCAAATTTCTTTATTTTTAATCTCAACCTCATTATTTAAGTTATTTGACATTTCTTGTCCTCAGTTTCCTAGATAAAGGGAGTCTCTGAGATTCAATCATATCTGCCTCAAGGTCACTGTGAGAATCAAGCAGATATTAACACACATTTAAATATCCCCTAGCCTGCAGTAACTCTCAATAAATGTTAGCATTTTTGTTACAACCATTCAATAGTTAAGGAAACTCAGGTATTGCCTGCCCCATAGTCACTCTAAAGTACTGGGATATATAAAATGAATCAGATGATATAATAGCTATCGGTGAGGTTCTAGACTCTTTTAGCATTCACTTTCTTATGTGACTTTGGGCAAATTTCTTTACTTCTCTGTGGCATAATTTCCTCATCAGTAGTATGGAGATAATGATATTTCCTCTTCCATAGACTTGGAATTATGAAATGAATCCCTATATGCAAAGCTCTTAAAATGGTATATTGTTCATTCTAAGTTCATCCCAAGTTTTGGCTATTATTAACCATTATTATTATTATTGCTTAATATAATGAGATAGAGACACAGGATTTGGGTCTACTGTATTTGCAGTGCATGTCACCCATAGACTCCACACATGCCTACATTCCCATATGTCATGACAATTGTTAACAACTTTACTACTAATTCAGAGTTCAGATTCAGTGGGTATGTATCAGGAAAACTGCAATTCAACAGGAAGTCTGAAGAAGTGTGGCTACTTGCCTGGAGGTGTTTTGCCCCAATCTTCTGATAACATTTTTTTCTTTAGACCTGTTCAGAGTAATTATGGCTCTTAACAACTGCTCAGCATTTTGCGGGGTGACTCCTGCAAACAGTTTTATCAAACTGACATTCTAACAAATGTCCCTTGTTAAATGTCAAGTGAGATTTCTGGAGGAGAGAGAAAAATGCCTCTTTTCTTCTCCGTCCCATATTTATGGAGATCAAAAAGACATGGCACAACTGCCTATTGTTTCAGAAATTCAGACATCTGCAAGAACCCACCAAGAATCTTTAATCGACCAACTCGCCATTCTTAATGTTGGGGACGATTAATTATGAATGTGGAGGCAGCATCAGGGTCTATCTGGAAGGCCGAACTGATGAGTATGAATCTCTCTCCCTGTCCTTTTATTTAAACAGGAAGGAGCTCAAGAGCACAAGACAGAAGCAGAGTGAAGAATTGGGCCATGATGTTAGAGATCCTGTCCCTCTTAGTGTCTTGGGTTTCATGCTATTTGTGAAACAAATAATATGATTTCAAATAATGAGGATGCACAAGGAAAAACAAAGAAATTAAAGTAATTCCATAAAATGAGTCAGTGAGAAGAAAAGTGCCTTCATGGGAAGGTAAAGTGTCCTCTCCTCTAAATAAGTTTGATTACAGAAACAAATAAGTTGGGGGAAGAGGCCAGGGTTAGCTGGCAAACCTACAACCATTGCCCTCCTCTTCCACATTAATCAATGTTTGATGCCTTTCAGGTTTTCAATGACCATTTTTTTCTTTCCTAAGTGTAGAGGTGTTGTAATATATATATATATATATATTACATTCATTGGAGTTTATTATTATCAAAGTTTCAGATGTTCGTAGTTGAGACTCAAAATGGGTGTCTACCACATTATTCACCACTAAAAGTCTAAACCTTCCTCCCCATATTTTACCATCAGTGGACCATTGCTTTCAGAGGAGTTTAAACTCCTCCCACCTCTTTAGGTCAATCAGGCTTAACCCAATTAAGACAACTCATCCTTCTTGCCAGCGATTTGTGTAGGAATGGCCTATAACAAAACTGGTATTGGTGAGATCTGTGGGGAGATGCGCCAAAGGGAAGTCTGAGGGAGGTTTCTTCGTTTTCTCAGAGATGCAAATGTGGGAGGCAAGTGTGGAATTGCCACAGTCACCTGTGGGCCTAATCTTTGGATCCAATGTCAAAATGGTGAAAATGACAGGACAAAAAATAAAAATAAAAACTCTGCCTCTATGATGATGCCATCCATTCACTGAATCATCAAACCTGGAACTGATACCTGATCATCTCATTTTATATTACAATAATTTATCAATTTAAAGTCATTTTATTCAGTTTTTTTTAATCATAGCTAAATCATCTTAACCATTATTTTAATATAAAAATAAATCCACACCATTATTTTAGTTGATTCTCTTAACCACCTTCTCAGGTAAGTTTATCTATTTTTATAAATGGAAAACAGATGAGGCACAAAGGAAATAAATTATATGTTAATACTCACCCCTTAAGTAAAGAGCAAAGATGAGTGAATGCTCATGAATAAGTGATTAAAAAGCCCATGTTCTTTACACTATGTTAGGCTGTCAGTTTCATCACTGCAAATATATTCATTTTTATTCAATTTGAAAGAGCTGTCTTTACATACCAGACAATGTACCAAATGCTAGGACTATAAACATTTTAAAAATAATAATAACCTCTGGCATTTTAATCACAGAAAACATATCTTAGCAGTTAATGCTACTTGACAATAGTCCCTGACACTGGAACTTCTGGCACTCATGGATGAGATGAATTTTAAAGAAAATTTGTAGAGATTGTAGAGATTAGACAGGTTGGGGGTGGTCCAGGTAGAGAGAATGGAGTATTTAGAGACCCACAGATGACAAGAATTGCTGACATATGTAGCAGGAAGAAGATATGATTGTAAGAAGTCAAGTTGAAGAGTGAGTAACAAATCAGTAGTGACTCAAGATAAAGAACATGAACTTTATTGTCTGGTCACTGGTTTTAAAACTTTACTTTGTCCTTAACTTTCTTCCTTCAAAATAAAGTCATGTTCAAAATATTAAAGCAGATAAAAGCAGAGAGTTTTGGTTGAATCAATAAAGCACATTTTCAAAGTCATGCTTTGTGAATGATAAGATGTCACCTAATGGTTTTAACTATAGAAGTGACATAAAAATAATGATGTCTCAGTAAGAGACATTCTGGGGAGAGCATAGAGGACAGATGACTGGAGAAAGAACTAGAAGCAAATAATTCAGTTAAGGGGAAGGAAATGGATATTAAAGAGCAAAAATAAATTTTAAAACTTTCAAATAGCCATGCAGGAGAAAGTAAATACCCCCAAGTAAAGCAGTGATAATGAATCAGCATCTGTTTTGTCACCCAACTTCTTCCCTACATTTTACAGCAATCATATCTTCACCAGGTGCTAGGGACAATGAAATTGATTTGGAGATCATTAGATTATTAATGCCAATATCAGAGTCAGGTAAAGTCTCTTGAACTACAATATTCAGAAAATTATATCCCCCTAACTACAATGATTGGTCTGGGAATAGTCAAATGATACAAGTTGAGTCGCAGAAGTTGCTTGCTGATTTTTTTCAGGGGTGAGAAGATTCCATCAAGTTTATTCAGATAATTCCAATGAGGAATGATGTCCCTTTTGCAGGATAACACTAGATACTGAAGCAGTAATGTTAACTACCAAGAGAAGAGAGATGCTGAAAATTGAGGCAAATCATGGAGTTAAAAATATAAACATCAATAAGTTGGGTTTTGACTATCTGTAAACTACTAAGTTTCTGTAATATAGCTCACTGAAATTCTTACTTTCTTTTTTCCCTACAAAAAGGATTTTGCCTTATTAGAACCACAAAGTGTTCATTAATATTTAGGGCATTTTGGATTGAACTTTCTTACAATGTAAAGCATCCGAATATAAGACACTGAGAAATAGCAAATGACAATGGACTTAAAATAAGGTAAAAACAGTGGATTGAGAGTGCTGAGTGACTAACTTTGACAGGAGGGCAGGGCGGTGTTCAGAATTAGTCCAGATTAGTTTGTGGTTGGTTTCCAGCAGTGATCTAGGACCACGGTGGAGAATACAGAAGTGAAAGCAGTTGAGAGAAAAGAGTAATTTGAGTTCGGGATATGTTTGATTTAGATGTTCACAGGATAGTCAGGAGGGAATATAGTATATATAATACATTCATTTTAATCAATGTATAAACCCTAAGAAAGATCAAAAACCACTCTAAATCCTATCTGATTGATGATGTTTAACAATAATGCTTCTCCATCTAGGATATTACTCCTGTAGTCTGATTGAAGATTTATAAAGACAGTAGCTAAATATAATGGATATTCTAATACTAGTAATGGAGTGTAGAGATGGAAATTAGGTAAGAACTAATATATGACCTGAAATATTGCTTATATAACATAAGAATATAGTAGAATCAATACATGTATACTTGTTTTAAGGATATGAGGGAGGCTAGATTTCAAGAGGCATCTTATTATTGTATGCCTCAAGTTCTGATCTTGTCAAGGATGAGCTATTCAGTTCCTTTTGCTTTAAATATCTTGAAAACTTTGACAATATATTGTTCAGATGTCCTGGTAATTACTTTTATTGACAGACTCAATGTCTCAGATCAACCTTCCAATATGGCACTTAGTTAGATATAAATTATAGAATGGTTGAGTCAATCACCTGCAAACTGAGGCAAAAGACATCCCCCAACTTCAGCAATGACCAGGTTTTGAAAGGACCCAAACTAAATCTGATCAACTCCCAGTTGCTACCTGGGACTGGCCTTTGTACATTTTTGATTTTTTTTTTTTTTTTGGTAAGAAATGATTATTAACAAGTAAAAAGCTGAGTCACTGTTTTGATATTTGCTCATTTTCCAATAGACATTGACATGGTATGGGGGTGATTTGAGAATGATATCATCACAAACCTTTTGAGTGCAAATATGTTCCAGTTGGCAAGGTCTCCATCTAATTTTGACAACAAAAGTCTTCTAAGAAAGACCCATACAGCATTTTATATCTCAAACAGCTCTTACTGAATGATGTTTTGATGAAATAATTACAAATGAATCAGAAGAAGTAAATTACCCTTGAAATAATAACAATACTTAGCATTTTCATTTTCAAAGTGTTTAACAAATTACTAATTATTTAATTTACATGATGGCATTAGAATGAAAAGATTTATACTCTAGAGGTATAAATGAGAAAGCTGAGTTTTCAGCAGGACTGATGTGTTGAAGTCAAGATAGCCAATCCAGAACTGGGTGGTAATAGGTTCCTAGCTGCTGTTCTCAAGATTGGAGGAGACATGACTGAGGAGGCAGGTAAAGAGAGATTATATTCAGATAGAGTCCAATTGTCTTCAATTCTTCAGTTTTCAAGCCCTAAAAGACCACAATCACGGCATTATATTTTTTTAAAACAGTTTTGAAAATGAAAGTTCTACTCTAACATTGAATGCTATTTCCAGCCAACCTTGATAGAGTTGTGACTCCATCACTTGGGAATCTGGCCAATTTTATGAAACATGTATGTGACATAACAAGGGCAAGTTCTGGAAAATTCCTTTGAGTTTCAAGACCATGCAATGAAGACAGTCCATTACAGAATGTGATAAGAACACACTCATGACTTCTATTCAGATCCCCAACTCTTACAACACTGCCTTCTTCTGCCTCTTGCTCCTTGACATCTGACATCATCTACAATTTTGATACCTCAGGGTCCCCTGGTGACTTCTCAGACTGCTTCAATGGGTTGGTATCCTGAAGTCAAAGTGATAACTGAAGCTATCGCAGGCATGCTGAGGATAATTGACAACTATCCTCACCTGGACTTCCTTCTAGCAGTACAGTTTTGTGGTAAATCATCGCTATTCAAATGGCTACCAGTTAGTATTTAGTGTAATGGCAGCAAACTGACAGCAACATAGAGTACATATTCCTCCTTCTCTTTACTGCTTATATAACTCACACTGTGTGAAAAGACATGTTGACTAGACAGGAGTTATAGTCATCATAAAATAAGCAGGCTTCTTGTCTATGTTCCTTACCTCTTCCTACTCTATATTTCTATATTAGCCACACAGTCGGGTTCCCTAATTTTTATACAAGTTACCTCGAAATGTAGTGATGGTTGGAAAAACGAAAATTTCTCAAGGTTCTCTAGTTAGGATTCCTGGCAAAGTCCATCCACACTGTGCTTCATTTCACATCACATTGACATGTCTAACGTCAGGGAATACTACTGGGCTGGAACATCAGCTATTCTGGACATTCACACTCCTGGGCCTCTGTCTATATGATAGTCTAGCCTAAGAAAGAAGCAGATTTCCCAATCTTTTTGAAGACTGAACCTGAAAATCTCAGAACATTTTCTCTCATTTATTTATTTGTCTATTTATTTGTTTGTTCTCTCATTTATACTATTTATATGTGTCAAAGACACATAGAAACACAGTCTAAAATGAAGAAAAAGAGCAAGGTATTTCATCATTTGATTTGAAAGATGCCATTGATATATATTTAGGGGAGAAATTGGAGGTGATTCTCTCTGGAGAGTGTCTGCTGACTTACAGACAATATGTATGCGTCTAAAATTGGGATTTCCATCCTTAGGTTTGTTGGCAGAAAGTTTATTCACATTCATATCTTTCACTAACCTATTGAATCATGGAGATTTTCTTTTACTTTTTGTTTGTAATTCGATTTTGGAATACTGACTCTTTGCCTGGTTCCATTAGAACATGTGGACGCAACAGTAAATAATGGGGACACAGAATGAATAAACCAGACGGGACACTTTCTTTTGTAGGTTATATCATCACTAGAAAATCAATAAACAAATCTGAAATTACAGAAGACGTTTCACAGTGGTATGAGCTTGGCAGAGAGTGATAATAGAGCATGTCTGATTTGCTGAGAGCAAAGTTGCACAGGATTTCCTAAAGAGGAGACAGTTAAGCTGAAATCTGAGTGGTAAGAAGGAAAATAACTAGTGCAAAAGCTAACCTGGACACATTTTTGGATCAGCAAGAAGCCCTGAGAATTCAAACAATCGGGTAAATATGGAATGGTGACAAGGAAAGAACAATAGCCCACAGTCTGATTATGGAGGGCTTTGCATACAGTTGTCACATGCTTGGTGTTCACTCCAAATCTGGCAGAAGCCATCAGAAAAATGTTAAGCGTGTTTCTGATTTGTATTTCGCAGATCAACTCCTGACAACTAGCTACTTGCTTGGAGAGTGGGAGGTGAGAAAAAGAGAATTAAGATGAGCTCTCTCACTATTATTCGAAGAACTAAGTGGATGGTGGTACTATTCACTGCAGTTGAGTTGATTGGGGAAAGAACAAGGATATGGGGGAAAAACACCTATTTTTTATGTAACTTTCAGATATTTATCAAAACCCTTGTGGGGACTTCAGTTTTCTGCCTAACAATAATAAAATACTAAGTGAGGTGAAGTTATTGCTCTTGTTAGAACAAACATTGCCTTGGGTT
Source organism: Uropsilus gracilis (assembly GCA_004024945.1). Lineage (NCBI taxonomy): Eukaryota > Metazoa > Chordata > Mammalia > Eulipotyphla > Talpidae > Uropsilus > Uropsilus gracilis. The sequence continues at coordinate 17,792 of PVHY01021582.1, forward strand.
ATATCTCCATGAAAGTCACAGAAAGGTTTAGTGGCTTCTCATCCTTTGCAAATGTTAGGACAGTTGTCACCCTCACTGATTACATTCTTTCCTGGGGGGGTGGGGGGGATAATAACAGCAGTGCACCTGTGATTTCTTCCTTTCCTTTCCTCTCTTTTCCTGTCTTTCTTCTTTCTTTTCACAAACATCTAATTGCCTGTTATACCAGATATTGATCTAAACGTTCAGTACATTATATTTCATTCTACTTGACGAGGTAGATACCACTAATTAATTGTGGTATGTGGTAATTATACCACATAGTTGAGATGCATGTGACTAAGACAAGGCTACTTCTATCATTATTGTATAGCCTCTAAGAGAAGTAGAAGGTCCTGCAAAGGGTTCAGTGGATCTCCTTGGAGAAAAGAGACTTAAGTCTGAGCTAACCTTTGGTGGTTTAACTCATAAAAACTATTGATAGAAGTACTAATCAATCCCCAATGCAAAGAAGAAAAGCAATGTACTAACCAATGGGTATGAGCCACTATGGATGGGAAATCGGTGCCACTTGGGGGTCTGGTCAAGAAAATGGACATTGTCATGACTGTAGTCCCATCTAGACATCTCTGAGAGTGCTTTTACTCCTGGGATTGACAGCTGAGTGTGAGCCCAAGAACTGTAACTTTGGTGCCCAAGCTTGAAGCACCACTTTTGCTCCTACAGGAAATGGTGACAACAAAACTACAGTCTTGAAAAAAGCAGAACTAACTAGGTGAGACACACCATGAAAACATCAAGCAACCACAGTAATATATTATGAAGACCCATGCCCCAGCTTCCTGGTGTTTGAAACTTAACGCATATTTAAAGCAGAGAGGCCTGCCACGAGCTATATGGGAGGAAAGAAGAATCTTCAAAATGAGGCCAATGGCATCTGAGCTCAATGAGAAGAGGATAGTGTTCGTATGAAAACAACTTGAATGGAGGCATCACTTCAATAAAATCAACCACACCAACAATATGCAACAAAATATTGGGGTTGTGTGTAAGGAACTTATGGTTGCAAAGGGCACATGGAACAGTCTCCAGAAATCCATAGGGTGGGTTCCTGTTTCTACACTTATATTCATTCTTGTCATGCCTCAGTTTCCAATAGCAATAATAGAATTGGTTTTAAAGATTAAATGATATTATTACAAATCTCAAAGAACAGCAGCTGAAATATAAAATGCACTTGACACCTGCTACCTACTTCTTCAAAAAGTAAATTTTCTTATATTTGCAACTCATAGTAATTGCTTGGTAATTCTGAGCTATAGCCCTTTTTATGCCTTTCAGAATTAAAAAGATCACACTGTTTCCTTCTTTAATACTAGGAAGGAAAGTAATTCCTTCCTTCATATTAGGAAAGAAAGTAAAACAGTGGACTTAGTTTAGAAATTTAGTCACTTTAAGACTGCTGTGTGCCAATTACTAGACAACTATGGCTGTGTGCCCTCAGGAAATGACTATATTTCAGGAATTCAAAGGAGATCATGGTGACATACTGAGCTACTGACCAAATGAACAGGGAATCGCCAATATAAAAGACTAGATAAATAGGAGATGTTTTATCCCTCTCTCCCTGTGGGGAATCTGTAATCATTTATGCTGGACAGAAACAGGGTTCAATTTTGTTTTTATGTTCTTTTGCAGAAAAGGACTTGCTCATAAGTAACTAGAAATAATGTGATTATAATGGGCAATATGTTAACCTAATTTGAAAAGACATTGTTTTCAAATACTTGGAGTGCACCTATATTTGCATACGGAATTATTTATTCATGAGGGTAGGTCATTAAGGGCATTTACTTACTCGTTGTTCTCATTTTCTCTCCCCCTATACCTACAGAAATACAGAATTTAATGCAGAATACATTCTCATAGGTAGATTCACAGATGACACTTTTAAAGTTTGATAAGCTGTTGGAGTACATCTTCCACTTGAACATAGAATGTATAGTCAGGCAAGCATGAATGACTCAAAAAGCTTAAAATTAAAATCAAGTGCCTTTATAAAGATAAAAATATGTATGTACATATACTCACAAATATAGGTAGATCTATCATACAGTTAACTGAATTTTCAAAGTTCTATTGTATAAATACATGATCTTCTTTACTCATCATTCAACCATTCAATATTGTTTATTGGAAATCTACTAGGTGAAACACTATTGAAATAGCAGGGTTAAAGACATCAACCAAGATAGAATTTTGTATTCACTTATAATCTCTAACATGTGGGAAAGCGTCAATAACTACAATAGCTTAGATTCTTCCTGAGGTAGTTACTTTTGAGGGGGAGGAGGAAAGGAGAGAGACAGGTGAAGAGAAAGAAGGGAAATAAGGGTGGAGGGGTAAGGGAGGGGTGGAAAGAGATGTAGGGAGGGAAGTGCATTCTCTATCTGCGAGAATCTGAATGGTGCAGCAACAAGAGTGTAATGTGATGGGCAGCTATATTCAAATATCTCAGGACAACTTTAAACTCGGTTATCATCTGTTTCGATTTGAAGGCCAGATTAGTAAGCCGACTATTCTTATGTGAGCATATAATCTATGTTCATTTTGTCTCTCCATCTATTGAAAAATAGCAAGATTTCTGAAAATGTATATGCGAGGGTGTGTACACAGGCACATGAACACACACACACACACACACATCTGCCAGTTGAATTGGGATTTTGTTACCTATAGCGTCTCTTGGGAATGGATGAAACTAGCTTTGTTCATATTCAATCACAAAAACACCTACAGGAACCAAATAACTCACTCTTTAGTGGCACTAGTTACTGTTTATTTAAGAGCATTCCACTTTACCAAAAACAGGTGTTTGGAGTTTGGGGTTAAGTCTTTTAGGCCCACCTTTCTTTCTACAAGGAACCACAATCTCTGATTTGGTTCAGCATGTAATTATAGAGACATCTAGTGGTTGGGTCCAGGACTATGAAATCTAAAATGATACAAAAATGGGCTCATTTTCGAGCACCCTACTGGGTTCATTGGCTGTGTGCCAGAAAATGTAGCAACCAAAAGGTGAAGTTAGGTTGAAATGATTCATTTTGTATGTATAACTTGTTGTTTGGGAGTATGGCAAACACTAAGATGAATAGAAAGGGGATGAGAAATAATGATACCAAAATCAAAACAAACAGCAATACTAATTAAATACCTACAGCATGATTTCAGGATTCCTGCTTTGCTCAAAAGGGAAAAGTTACTTCCCATTTCATTAAAGAAATACCATACATATTGGGAAGTGAAACTTTATCATACAATTTTATTTCTGTAACAAAAAATGCAAAATTCCCTAAGAAAGCTGACATCATAATTTATATCAGTTATCAATACTTCATTGTGAATCAGTTGGTCAAAGTTTACAGATAAACAAACATAGAAACTGAAAGAAAATATAATGTTTTCCTGAGCAGAACAACATACTGTTGCTTTGAGGATACAATCACATTTGTGATTAACTTGATTTTATTACAAAGTTTGATATGACCTGATATTATCATAAAAAGAATATTTTAGGTATCAATATTATGAAAAAGCAAGTAGTTTAAAGTTATTTTATAATTTTGGAAATGGGAGAACGGTGGCAAAAAAAAACAAAATCTAAGAAAAGGGTAGTATGGAAATACACAATTACAGAACACACATACACACACACAGCCTCTCTTATTATACTGTTCTCATGACTGATGTTCATTCGAATTTTAAAATTGAACACTTTTGCTTCACCAAGTTCTAGACTCATTGTTATGAAACCAAAATGAGGGTTGGCACCATTTGCCCATATGGCAATGGAGAGGAAGAATGATAATAAAGTCAAACTATGTCATAAATAGTATCCAAAGCATTTTCTTATCTGTGAGATAAACCTCACACTCTATGAGATGTCAAGTTGAGGGGGGGGGGAAGTAGGATATGAGGAAAAAACATAATTTACACCTTGGTGTGGTTTCCAAGAACAAATGATGTAAAAGCAGGGATTGTTTCTGTTTTCAATTCTGAAAACCCGAAATGATTAAGATGTCACAAAAGCAAAAAATGAAATAAAATAAAATTTGTATCTCTATTGCTTTATAAGGTAATTGACTGTTTTGAGAAATGATTAGCACTAGAAGGGATTCTGTGAGAGGTTACATTATTTCTGCTCCTCTCAAAACCCCTAAAAAATACCTCGAAGCCTTCAAATAATAGCTCAACAACTTCAAGGAGCTTCCAAAAATATAAATTTTTGAAAACACTAAACTGTGAATCATGACATTATTTGCTGTGAAGCTTATATGTTTATTGACTGTACAATTTTGTTCTTCAGAAAAATACTATGACAACCACAGTAATAGGATTACTCTTTGCCTCGATTATGTTAGTCTTTAACTGTAACTCTTGATTTCTATGCAATTTTCATGATGTCTCTAAAACAAACATCCTGTTGAAGAATCATGTAAAAGCAAAACATACAAATTCCAAAGTGAGGCTTCCATCATTATTTTCTTTTCTGAAAGTTACCTCTGCTTACTCAAAATTCTTCATTTCTCATATCCTTCTCCACCTTAATAAAACAAGACAGATTCAAGTATTAAAATTACTGAACATACTAAATGGTAGATGGAGAAACTGCTGGTGTACACATATGTGTGGACCCAGACCATACCCCTCGAGCTCACGTAGGGCCTGATGCCTCAAGCCATGGCCCATGGACTTGCAACTTTGGTAACAAGGATGGTTACTTGGGGGTTCACCTAGAAGTGCACATCCCTAGACTTGCTCCAGATCCCTGAGAGCTTTGAATTCATGGTTTAATCTGGAAAGTACTACTTCCAGATACTTTGTAAGTCCTCAAGTTATTCAGATCTTCCTTAACCCCCAGTCTTGATTTTCTCCTTAGCCCTCAGCCCCCATTTTCGATGCAGGGTGAAAGGGAAAAATCAGGAAATTTGCTTAATGCTTCTGTAGATCATTATAAATCATAAAATTTGGAACCTTATTTATTGCTTCCTATCTAATTATCTGGGACTCTGAGTTCTGTGATACATGGCGACACCCTTCAGTAGACTCATATTGTTTCCCTGAAACTGACTTTATGTCTGTGAAGTAATATGTCCAGGGTTTTCTAAACCTCAGATGATACAATACGCAGGGAAATAATCCACACACATCAAGTGCTACAAATAGAACAATTCAGTACTATCCTGATCTGCCTAAGATATTCCTATCATCTGTGTCCTAGCAGATTCCTCTTCGGAGACTGGGGGGAAAGCATCCTTCTCTTAGGGAGTCAGCTTGGGTAAGTGATACTTCTTGCCTGGGAAGTACACAGGGATTTTCTCCTGTCAGTATTAAGAGGAGGATGCAGGGCAGCTTGAAGTCTGCAGAGCCGCTCAGCTGCAGCTCAGCAAGCAGCTGGTAATACAGCATTCACATCATGCAGGCTCAGCTAAGAATACTCTTTCTATTCTTGCCTGCTTTTTGTTTTGTTTTATTTTGTTTTGTTTTCAGGCTGAGGTGTTAGAGAAAGAAGCAGTATCTGCATGCAGTTCCCAGTTATCCTGCATTAATAATCTAGTGAGTCCTCTCTGTCACTCTCCGAGAGGGAGGCTGGCCTTCCTGCCAGGGAGGCAGTGAACAGCAGAGACATTGAGTGGAAATGAGACATCGATGGAAATCCACATCCCTGGAGGCTCACTTTGATGGAATATCGATGCCACCCCTTTTTGAAATCACAACCACCCAACATATATCATCCGAAGATGGCTTACTACATTTTTTGCATTACCTATATGCAAAAAAAAAAAAAAAAA
>PVHY01021583.1:0-23685 GCA_004024945.1 Uropsilus gracilis
GAGGAGTATACTCACACTAACTAAAGTGAATACCAAAGTGTCAAGTTAGGGCATTTTTAAATCTGAAGCACAGTGAGATTACAATAGCAAATACTGGAAAATCATGGGATTTCAAAACTTGAGTAACGTTTCCCTGAGGAAATGGTAGAAGCCTTAGTGCCTCACCAAGTGTCACATAAAAATCAGTCATTCAGGTTTCTGCAAACGTTCCCCTTTATGGACCAGTGTTTAAAAATATGCAAAACAGCTAAGAAATGCTATCAACATCACCTGAACATTTCCTTTATTTACAAAAATCATCTACACCTGAAGCTTGCTTTATTTGGGCAAGAATCAAGTGTTTTAATCCATGGTTCTGACAAAAATGTCTGGTTAGAACGATAGCATCAAACATCAACCAGATGGGACTATTGCATCTGGAAGGGCAGGAGCCACTTCTTGCTAGGCCTCCAGGGAAAAAGGACGAAGAAGCATATTGGCTTCCAGGTTTTACAGCTATTGGTGTCTGGTGTGACTGCAGGAGTCACCAGTGGCTCCAAGTCAGTCCAACTGGCAGATGGTTGGATAGCTTGTGGGGCTGTTCCAGGCTTATCTTCTTGGCTACAAGTCTCCTAACTCCAGCCCAGACTTGCATTAGGAGCTTGTAGGATGGTGTCTGACTACTGTATTCCCTCTGCAAGTAGAGACTATATACCACTAGTAAAGTTCAACCAGTTAACATGAGCTTCCAGGAAAGTCTTGTAAGAGAGAGACGGACTCCTGGAGACTAGATGATATCAGACGTGTTAAAGTTTGACACTTGTAAACAATTCAGTTTTTTTGGGTTTTCTGGTTTGTATGTGTTTGGTTGAAGGTGGGAAGTCTGCCAGGTTCTGAGTCTAGTTTTGAAATGTTTATCCTGCACCACCTGCTACAAAACCCTGGGTCTATGTGAGGCTGCCTGACACCCCAGGGTCACAGATCCATTCAGATGGCCACCAGCCAGGTTTCTGGGCTTATAACTCTACATGATTTCCATTTGGGTTCCTCTGACAAGCTGTGGCTTTGGAAGGACAGTGCTGACTTGAGTCTGTCGCCTCCGGAGAAGCAGAACATATTTTGTACCTATGTCACATCTGTTCTCTAGCATTTCCTGGGGCTATACTACAGTGATGATGTTGATAAAACCAACTTAAAATACCTGAACCCTAGTAGCAAAAAATTGCTATTGCCTTGTAAATGCTAGGCATTCTTCCTGCAAGTGTGGGAGGGAATATATAAAGAAGTGGATACATCTGCATAATAACAAAGCTGCTACCCTTACCTTCAGCAGTAAAGGAGGTAAGACCTGAAACAAGCATTTCCTGTCTCTCTGTGAAGTCTGGTCACTACCCTCGATTCAGTCCTAAGTGTTTAGATTAAACCACCTTTGTGGATGAACCATACAAAACTGCTGTTTTTCCAGTCAAAAAGGTGGAATGTCAATGAGTTCATTTAATTCAACCTAATAATCAATTCTGGTTAAGTGCTATGCCTGTCCCTGGTTATGGCCCCATTTTCAGTTGTCCTATGAATAATTAGATATTTGCATGACCTTTTCCATTTGATTACAAAGAATCAGTTAAGTACTGCAGGTTACAGAAAGTAGGGGGGCAAATGGATTGGGGTGTGTGTGTGTGTGTGTGTGTGTGTGTGTGTAACCAGTGTGCTGAGCTGGGGATGAAAGGGTGACTCAACAAAGTCTTTGACCAGGACAAGCCTGATTCTCAGTGAGACACAAGGAACAAATTCCACATTGATAGAGGATGCTACCCCCCCCCCCATTGTCTTCTGTTTAAGATTGCAGATTTTAAGGACAGATATGCTAAAATGTGAGAATGGCCTTATTTGGAATTTTTCTTTAGGGATATGCAGGGGGGAGGAGGAAGTAAAGTGATTTAGGTATGGTTTCTGGAAGGCAGGAAATCAGGATATATAAAGGGTGTGGAAACAGAAGGATTCCAATATGGAGATCAGATAGATTCAGTGGAGGAGAGGTTGGAGTCGGCCGGCCATTTTGTAGAGTAAAGATGTGAGCCATGTGAGCTCAGCTGTGTATGGCCAAGGCCTGGGGCCACCTCTGACTGGCCCGGGCTAGCCGCATGTGTACTAAAGGCAGTTAAAAAGTTTTGCAGATTTGAACTCCGTGTTGGAGTTTGCTTTGTTGAGTTTAACTTGTGTCTGGAAGAGGCCGTGTGAAAGTCAGGCCTGAAAAGAAAGTGAACTTTGCTGGTCCGGCACCATGGAGTTCCTGCTACCCGGAGGACAAGGAGAAGACAGCGTGGAAGACAAGGAGGAGCATGCCAAGAGAGCAGCTAAAGAAACATGTATTCAAGCTTCTGGAGATGAACTCTGGCTGATGTTGGTGAGATGATCAGGACTGAGAGACTAAAGATTTTTGGGCAATCTGGGAAAAGGATTTTGGACAATGCTGAAAAAAGTTTTAATCAATGTTAGAGTAATCGGAGTTTTATTCACATGTTTCTTTCGTAGTAATTAAAAAATCACTTTGTTAAAAATAAATTAGTCTGCACTGATAGTCTTGCTTTGATTTGGTATTTTGGGTAAAAAGGCTGGGGATGGTAAAAAAAAAAACACGAGTTAAAAAAACAAGTAAAATAAACTAGTGTAAAGTTTAAACATGTTTCTAGGTTTTTCTTTTCTGCAGTTTTTAGAGCTGGAAGCTAAAAAAGCAGCTGACTGGCTTTTGCATATCAATAGTAAAGATAATCAGTAAAAATGTTAATAAACAGTTTGTAGCCTGCTTCCTAGAGAGAGAAGCAGGCAGATAGGTGCGTCTTCTTAAAGTTAAAGGTAATTGTTAATAAAACTGTAGCCTGCTTCGTAGAGAGAAGTAGGCCTGTATGTGTTTAAAGTCAAGGCAAAAAGTCTTTTCTGGTCGCCCGATTTCAACATCACAAAGCAGGGTTTCTCAGCAATGGCACTACTGATGCTCTGGTTCAGGTGGTTCTTCGTTGCAGGCATGACTTATGCTCGGTCAAGCAGCAATGTCTCTAGCCATTTCTAAGTGTCCCCTAAGGAACAAAATCACCCCTATTTGAGAATCATGAACATGTCTGCTAAGACAATAGGATGCCGTGTGGTGGTTCCGAGAAACTTCCCAGAAAGGAAAAAAACTAGGAGGTGAAGTGAGACAGAGGCCACTGCAAAGCAAGGACACAAGGTCATCTGCACTTTATCTCAGCCAGACACAGGTGTGACCCACAAATCAGGAAAAGGCAGTGAATTCAAGCTCTTCTCCCTTCCCTCAAAAAAAAAAAAAAATTGAAAAATCAGCTTAGATACTCTCTTTAAGAAGTAGATTCTTCCATGTCTTCATTCTATTATGATCTCCTTTCCATAAATTCCTTTACCTTCAACCATGTTGACCCAAACAAAGAACTTTAGTGAATTTCAGTGTGGTCATTCAGAGGAGTTTTAATGCTCTTATAGAAGTAACATCAGCTGGGCATGGTGGCATGTGCTTGTAAGCGGCAGCCTAGGAAGCTGCGGTGGGGGCCAGGGATTGAGGTTCGAGTCCCGCCGGAGGCAGGTAGTGAGACCTAGCTCCAAAAAAATAGCTGGGTGTGGTGGCGTGTGCCTTTAATCCCAGCTACCTGGGAAGCTGAGGCTGGGGATTGCTTGAGTCTATTGTACCCTGAGCAACGTGAGCCTGTGGTTCACGGGTAAAAATAGTGAGACCTAGTCTCAAAAAAAAAAAAAAAAAAAGTAACATCAAGAGCTACAATAGAACAACCTTCTTTTGGCAAGGTGTTTTACAAGACTTTTTCCTACATACTCATTTTCCCCCCTTTTTAAAAAAGTGCTTTAATGAGATGTTAAAGTATACACACTTAATTTGACACGCAACCGCACACACTGCCAATATCACCTCTGACTCTGAAGCTTCATGGGCTCCATCCTGAACCCATCGTTTCTCTACTCTCAGGGTAGAGAATACAGAGATTTCTGTATTCACATTTATTCATTCAGCATTTTGCAGAACACCCCCCTATGCTAATGGGCAAGCCTTTGTGCAATAAAGTAATGAATAAAACCAAAACTTCCTTAAAGCACTTTCATATCTGTCATTTCAATTTGATTTGATGACCTCAGTATTCCAATGAGACACATATAAGAAACTAATAATTACTGTTTCCCCATCTCCTTCATAAATGAGGAAATGGAGAGCAGAAATTGTCCCAGATCACACGTGGTAACTAAGAGACAGAACTCGAGCCAGAAGCCAAGTGGTTGCTTTCCTCCTGCCCACCTCCTCCCACTGCACCAAGCACAAGTGCCAGGGGTTTGATTGGCTGCTGCTGAAAGCCAAGCTCTGCAGCGAAAGCAAGGTGACTGCAGAATGGAGAGCTTGGCGAGATTTGGAGATTCCTAATAGTCTTGCTGGATTCTAGACCCAGCAGCCTGCCTGGCAGGGTGGGAGAAGGTAAATGCAGTGAAACAGCCCCGGTGTGGCCAGGCTTGGCATCAGACATTTGAGTCCATATCATTCCCATTTTAAAGTTGCACCATATCACTTGAAATCGTCTTTCTGCCTTTTCCATTTGATGGAGGGGGAAAGGGTTTATTTGTGGTTGGTTACTGGTTATTTTGTTTGGACAAAATGTGTTTGCAACTCAATTTTGGCTTCATTTGTTGGCATTCTTTGTCATAAAGACCCCCTACTCCTCCATGAACAGAAATACCATGCTTCTGAGGCCAGATGATGACAAGATAGCTGTCAGAGGCTACCAGGTGTTAAGGATGACCTCTGTTTGGTGGAGGAACTCCAGTCAATTGGAGTAGCTAGCCAGGTTGCAATCTTGAGAAAACTCCAGAGTCATCACAGATTATCGATCACCAGCTCTGGAGAATGCAGCAAAGGATGCTTATGTTACCTATGTATCGACACTAACGTCACCTGTGAACAGCCACCATTAGGCAAGCACTGAGGGCAGCCTCAGCCCAGAATGGTCCATGGTGCTGGTTAGCTGCTGGCCTGCCCCTTGGTGTGTGAATGACCTATCCCATTAGACACAAAGATCTGCTCTGTGACTCCAGGTCCTCGCAAACGAGTCCAGTCTGATAGGAAAGCCTCAGCTTCAGGACTTCAAAAGAAATGTGATCTCTTGTGATGTGAAATAAATATTCCATCTGTGAACTGTTGCCAGTTCCTGACACAAAGCTCCTACGGCCCTTCTAACCCCCTGAGTCATAAAGGTGCAAAGGCATCTTTTGTTCTCATCATTGGTTTTTGACCCTCACTCCTCACACGAAGCTAACCCTCTAGGGATCTCCTGGATAGCAGCATCTTTTGTCCTCATGAGGCCACTCTTGGTCGGGTCCTGGATAGCTTCTAAGTGGGTGCTGGTGACCAGGGAGATGAAGCCATGATTAGAAACTTGGAGTTTTCACATCCCCATCTTCTGGCTAGGAGCGAGGGGCTGGAGACGAGTTGATAATTGATGCTGCCTATTTGAAGCTTTTATGAAAACCTCTAAGCTGTAGGGACGGTGGGATTCCAGGTTGGTGAACACGCCCAACTATGTCCTGGGATGTGGGGTACCCCCCAACTCCTCAGAGACAGAAAGTCCTGATATGTGATCCTCCTAGACCTCGTCCTATGTATCTCTTCATTTGCCTATTTAATCCTAACCTTTACTGTCTCCTTTATAATAAGTTAGCCAACGTAAGTGTTTCCCTGAGTTTCATGAGAGGCTCTCAGGCTTGAGGAGGGGGTTGTGTGAACCCCTGACTTATAGCAGGTAGGTCAGAAATACTGGTTGCCACCTGGGGTTTGTGATTAGTGTCCAAAGTGTGTGTTTGGGGGTGGAGAGGGAGTGGATGGTAGTTTTGTGGGACAGAGACTTTAACCTGCAGGATCTGAGCAGTGCATGTTGGGGTTGAGCTTAGGTGAATGGCACCCATCTGAGAAGTGCTTGTGTGGAAAAACCCACACATGTGGGTGTCAGAAACATGGGGTACAGAGGAAAAGGGGGGTTTTCCTTCTGCTTGGCTCATTAACTCATTTTGCATTCTGTATTCATTGCCTGCCCTTCTGTGCCACTCTAATGGAACCCAGGATCCAAACGTGGTCAAAGGAGAGACCCTGGCCTCAGGGTGCTCACTATCTAGTGGGAAACAGTCATCAACTGACCAGTAGCACTTTGGCAGAGCAAGGGCTGCGGTGGGGCAGCCAGATCCTTACCAGAGCTCAATCTCCTCGGAAAGTCCATTCTCTCTGAAAAGCATGGCTGCCCAGAGTATGGACTGAGGGAAATCATGCAGTGAGCTAAAGGACTTTCATTCTTCCCTGAACATTTTGGTGGGGTTGTGTCCTGACGCATCTGTGCTAGATGATGCTCGGAAAGCAGTTAGAGGCCGGACTCAGGGCGCCTTTGCATGAGGGGTTGGGTACCCAGGGCTGCTATCTGCAGGCTGCAGGTTGTGGTCTATACAAGGGCACCCACTGAAAGGCAGAAGCAGGAGCAAGGAAAGGGAGACTTCCATTAGTTCTGCCCAAAGGGGACTCCTTTTTCCATTTGCCAAGGTGCTGGATTTGCCAGCAGAGAACCTGGGGAATCATCTTTCAATGAGCCTATAATCATCATGCAAGGTCAGACCAAATAGGTTACCTTTTAACTGCTTTATTGCCTACAAATCTTGATGCCCCAAGGACATTCCTTTGGATCTAAATGGAAGGCTAATTCCCAAGTCTTGCTTTATTTTGTACCTGGGAAATGTTCTTTTTTAATTGAATTTTTCCAAGGTAGCATTTAAAATATTATACATTTAAGGGGTGTAGGTTAACACCTTTTCATAGGTATATTATCACACCATACCCACTACTGAAGCACCCATAATTCTATCATTTCCCCTTGGGTTCCCTCTCTTTTTTTTACCCCCCCATACACTTCTTCTGGTAACCTCAGTTTTGCAAGCAAATTTCAAGGGTTTGTTTTGGTTTGGCACTTTATTTTGTTTCTTCTTATTCTACATATGAGTAAAATCATCTGGGTATTTGTTTTTTTTCTGTCTGACTTATTTCTCTTAGTATTATCCCCTCTAGCTCCTTCGAATCTCATAAATGGCTAGAGTTGATTTTTTTTTACCAGCTGAGTAGTATTCTGTTGTGAATATAAACCATGTCTTGTTCATCTACTCATCTGTCACTGAGCGCTTATAAGTTATGTCCATGACTTGGCTAGTGTAAATAGTAATGCAGTGAACATAGGATCATATTATCTCTTCGAATTAGCTTTTCTATATTCTGGTAAATAAGTTGGAAAGTATTTCTTGACTGGTCAGCCAGAGTTCATTAGGAAGCAGGAGCCCCTGTGAGTTCTGGCATACAGGAGAGTATAGGAATTAGACCTGACTCAACTATGACAAGAGTTGGGGAAGTGTTGTGCCAGGAGGGTCTGGAGGAGCAGAGAAGGCGACATCAAGCAATCAACTGGATAAACAGCCCCCACCACTGCAGAGGGACCACCTTCACCTCCATCAATGACCTGCCATTTAGGATATAGGTAAGTGAGTTAGTCAGATTTTCCCCCTCCATTAGCCTGTATATCCAGCCTCTGGGGTGTTGCACTGTCCCCATGATTGTGCAACCCAGTGAGTGTGCACATGTGTGTGCACACCTGGACCTATCCAGAGAAAGCATGAATAGGAGAAAATACCAGAAAGAGGGAGCCCAAAGAAAGAAAGTGAAGAGTTCTGGGGAGCAGGGGGCTGGGGCTGTGCCTTCCACCTTGATCCCCCTCCATCTCCCCTTTCCCCAGCCCTGGCCCTGGCCCTGCCTTGCCTGGTGTGTCTGTGTAACTGCCAAAACCAATAAAAAACCTATGCAAGAGCCAGGCACTGTGGTGCATGCCTGTAAGTGCCAGCCTAGGAAGCCATGGAGGGAACCAAGGATCGCGGTTCGAGTCCCTCTCAGGGCAATGTAGCGAGACCTAGTTCCAAAAAATTAGCTGGGTATGGTGGCACATACCTGTAATCCCAGCTACCTGGGAGGCTGAGACTGGGGATTGCTTGAGTCTGGGGTACCCCGTGTAACGTGAGCCTGAGGTTCCTGCAGCAACAAAGGGAGACCTAGTCTCAAAAAAATAAAAATAAATTAAATAAACAGATATTTTGCACTTTTTTGTTACATTACCATGTCTTCAGAAAATTCTCTTTTTAAGCTGCTGCATCTCTTGCTGTCTGGATGTCTTATGCACGTTCCCATCACTTTAACTGGGGGTCTACTGTGTCTCTCAGTGCTGCCAGAGCAGGTGTACGTGCTTCTTTGATATCAACCCTGGACTACGGACTTTGCTCAGAAAATCCCCAGAAGCCAGGCGCAGTGGCGCACCTATAATCCCAGACTTGGGAGGCTGAGGCGAGGAATCACTTGAGTCCATGGGTTCGAGACTACCCCGGGCAACATAGTGAGACCTAGTCTCAGAAAATAGCTGGGCGTGGTGGCACACGCCTGTAATCCCAGCTACTTGGGAAGCTGAGGCTGGGGATCGCTTGAGTCCGTGGTACCCAGGGCAACATGAGCCTGTGGTTCCCCGGGGGAAATATTGAGACCTAGTCTCAAAAAACCAAAGTAACAAAAAACCTATGCAGATTGGTGTGCCTGATGCCTCCCCCACAATTAGCGTCATGAATAGGATGCTTGTCCCTACAAGTGATGGCGAAGCTACCCCATATTCCTTGGTGAACTGGATTTTGATGGGTCCTCACTGCCTGAATCCTTTCAAGAGCAGGTTAAAAAGCGGATTCAAAATTCACTCTTGCACACTCCTCTGAGGGAGCTGGGTATGCTACAGCAAGAGAAATCTCCTGCTGATCCTGCCAGGGGCTAATGGGTCAGGAAAGCCAGAGGTGTGCTCTGATTTCTCATTCAAATAATAGCATTGAACAGTATGCATCTGACACTTCAGAGTGTGTGGGCTTCTGCTTAGGGCAAATGGAAATGACTGGTACCTGCCTTAGAGGCCAAGGATACCCAGATTTAAATTCTCCCGTGGTCCTTGTTGGCCCTGGGGCTCTGGATCACCCCTCAAGACCATCTTCCAACCTACCCATGTTCTACCCAGCACATGGAGACTTATATTTAATACATGGAAACGTTTGAACCTGCTGTCAAAACTACCTGTCGTGCCAGCCTCTAGCTCCTTGGGGAAGTAAGGTAGGCAACCAGAGTAGTCTCAGAGGAGGATGGTACAGGAGTGGCCCAGATACGTGCAGGGCTGAGACAAGATATCCTGCAGAGCTCCACAGGGGCAGAGTCAAGCGCAGCCTCACCCACAGCCCCTTTCCCAGGTCTGCCTGATCTGCCTTTGCAAACAGAACAACAAAATAATGGAAGTACATAAAACGCTCTTCCACAGTCTTCTTTCCAGCACTACTAACTGGACAAGTAGATGGGCCAGGGTCCCTCCCCAGGTTCGCCAGGGACTGGAGCTCAGTATACTCACCTCATGCACCCCTCATCACCTGAACCCATTAAGCAGTGACTCTTCATTCCCTCCTGCCCCAGCCCCGAGCAACTACCTTTTCGCTTTCCGTCTCTCTGATTTGGACTAGTCTAGGTACCTCACTGTTTTAGCTTGCTAAGACTGCTAGGACAAACATACCATAGATGCAACATCTTCAATGGTAAACATTTATCTCTCCAGTTCTGGAGGTTAAAAAGTCAAGATGCCAGCAGATTAGGTATCTGAAAAAGTCCCATTTCCTGGGTCATAAGGAGGGTATCTTCAGATGGATCCTCACAGGTGTAAGGGGCCAAGGAGCTGTCCAGCATCTCCTTCATAAAGGCACTAATTCCATTTATAGGGGTGCCACCTTCATGATCTAACCATCTCCCCAAGGGTCTACTTCTTAACACCATTGCATTGAGGGATTGGGTTTCAACATATGAATTTTAAGAATACAGACATTGTGCAATCTTCATATAAGTGGAATATAGTATTTCTTTTTGTGTCTGACTTGTTTTATTAGCATATGTTCAAGGTTCATTCATATTGTAGCAAGTGTCAACTATGCTAACTTCTGCTGGACACAGTGGAGCGTGCCTGTAAGCTTCAGCCTATGAAGTGGCTGGTGCTAGGGATCATGGTTCGAGTCCCACTTGGGGCAATGTAGCAAGAACTAGCTTCAAAAAAGTAGCTGGGCATGGTGGTGCGTGCCTGTCATCCCAGCTACCTGGGAAGCTGAGGCTGAGGATTGCTTGAGTCTGTGGTACCCCAGGCAATGTGAACCTGAGGTTCCATGGGAAAAATAGCAAGACCAAAACAAAAGACCACCCCAAAACTATGCTACCTTCTTAAGACTGAGTCATATCCCATATATCCCATGATGGTATATGCCACAAATTGCTTGTATCCATCTGTGGTGGACCCTTGGGTCACTTCCACATTATATGTACTATGAATCACACTGCTATGAATACACATGTACAAATATTTCTTCAAGGCCCTTCTTTCAATTCCTTTGGGTACAGACCCAGAAGTGAAATTGTTGCAAATCATTTTAAAATTTATTAGAAGCCACCATGCTGTGATTCCCAGCAGGCCTCCCATTTTACATTCCTACCAATGAGTCACGAAGGTGCTAGTATTTCTGCATCCTCACTAATCATTGTTGTTTTCTGTTTCTGTTGTAGTTATAGTCATTCCAATCGTGTCAACTGTCATCTCACTGTGGTTTTTTTGTTTGTTTGTTTGTTTGTTTGTTTTTGAGACTAGGTCTCGCTATTTTTGCCTGTGGAACTGCAGGCTCTCGTTGCCCGGGGTACCACAGACTCAAGCAATCCCCAGCCTCAGCTTCTCAGGTAGCTGGGATTACAGGCATGCACCACCACACCCAGCTATTTTTTTGGAACTAGGTCTTGCTACGGGCCCCAGGTAGGACTCGAACTGCGATCCCTAGCCCTGGCCACTTCATAGGCTGAAGCTTACAGGCACGAGCCACCGTGCCTGGCTCACTGTGGTTTTGATTTGCATTTCCCTAATAAGTAGTGATGTTGAGCATCTTTTCACGTGCTTATTTGACCTTTCCTATCTATTCTTTGGAGAAATAATCAAGAACTTTACCCATTTTTCAAATAGGGTTTTTGCTGTTGTTGACTATAGGCGTTTTCTGTGTATTCTAGACATTAATTCCTTATCAGATATGTAGCTCAGAAGAATTTTCTTGTGTATTGTGGATTATCTTTCTTCTCTATTGATTGTGTCCTTTGAGGCACAGAAGTTTTTAATTTTTCTAAAGTTCAATTTGCCTATTTTTTCCTTCGTTACTTATGCCTCTCATGTCATATCCAAGAAATTACTGCCAAATCCAATTTGTTTGACTTCTTTTCAAACTTCTTATGTGTCTCCATTTCCTCCTTTGTTCAAATAATGGGACACGGGTAGCTGGAGTGCGACTAATGAAGAGAATCTTTGTAGACACTTAGCACTGTGCAGTGAGGCAGGACTTGGTGGCTGTCACATGCACCCTTCTAGCAACACACCCACCTTTTGGGGCCTCTGCTAAAGTCAGAACTGGCAAAAATGGATTGGGGGCTTCAGCTCAGTATTGCTCATGAGACTCTGGGGAAGTGGCAAACCTCAACTTCTGTCTAGGACCCAACAATGGGATTTAGAGATCTGATTTTAGGGATAGTGCCAGTTTTGCTTGCTGTTTTCTCTCTCACACAGTCATAATTCCAACCTACTTTTCTCTTCTCTGGCTCTGTTCAGAGTCCTCTCCCAGTTCTTCCCATCCTGCACCTGAAGCTGAAGTGTTTGAGGAGCTAAGATGGTTCCTGTAAGGGAGATGGGACTTGGGCTTTGGTAAGCTCTCAAGCAGTGGGTCCATCAGGGCAATCTTAGCAAGCCCTGGCTCCTCTCATGAAGAGGGGAATGTGCCATCTTCATGTTGCTCATTTAGGCCAATTCTTTCTCCCAGCTTAGTGATGGGCAAAAGAAAGCCATCCTTTAACTTAAGAAACATGAAAACTTAGAGTCAATCCTTCCTTCCATATGCTGCCCACCTACTTCCCCTAGCTTAGTTCATTCAAATAAAATTCCCAAGAGGCTGCTTCTTCCCCTATATCACACTTCTTATACTCCTAAGAGGAAGGAATAGGTCAGAAGGTGGCTACTGAAACTCACATGTCATCTCTTAAAGAAACTCTACCTTTAAAAAAAGGCCAATTGTCCAAAAGAATGATTCAGGAGCACAATCCCTGCAGGACCTTGAGCTGAAGAAGTTGCAGGAAGGACGAGCAGGTCAGGCCCTGGAGGTGGATTAACAACCTGTGACATTTCTTTATCACATGATGGTGATTAAGTCCCATTTTGTGCAGTTGTCTAAGGTAAAAACCATCCTCTGCTTTGGAGGAGTACAAGCCTCTTGTTTTAGTGGTTTAACCTGTCACAAAAGTGATTAAGATATATAAACACACAGCAGGAAGATTCCACAGTTTGGGTAGTAAGGGGCTTCAAATACATGAAGAACATCCACACAGAAAATAAATGACATTTCCTTGGCGTTCGTGACCCCACGATGTTAGAACTAGGATTGTCATAATAACTGGTAGTGGGATGGATGGAAGCTACAGGAATATCCCAAGAAATCTTTTGTGCAGATGAAAAGTCTTTACATAATGACAAATATTTAAAAATAAACAAAACCTAATTGTCTCAGAAGTGGGTATTGAAGTAGGCAGCAGAAGGGTCACTAGTCAGTTTGCTGAGAGAGGGTTGAGCTAATATCAATGCTGAGATTCAATCCAGATCTAAGATTCTGCACTGAACATTTGGGCCACAAAGCTGCAGATTCCTAGGGTCATGGTTAGGGTCAGGGAAGTGCTTTTCAGATTGGATTCCAGAGAAAGGATTTCTCCATGTGAACACCTGTTACAGAATACTTGTAGGTATTTCAACAGGTAATTAACAAAATAGAACATGCATGTGGATTTATTTACAAAATGGAGATAGAGATGCATTGGTGACAAGGTTGAGGCAAAGAGACCCTAGAGGATTGTGCTTGGAACATAGTTTTGGTTCATTAAGCAGTAGAGATTTATTGTTATTAAGATGCATGAAAACTAGCTGATCAATTTCTTTCAGAAGACACAGTCATTAAGCTGCAATAGAACCACCTAGAAATCTTAAGAAAGTCATCTGTGTAAAGTAGGGGAGAGTTGGGTTTTTAATTTAGAAATTAAAACTTCATTAACATGCCCACTTCCCCCCAAGTGCAGGAAATAGTAACATGGTCTATAATGCCACATTCAAGTAGAAGTTACAGCAACTAGTTGTTACATTGCATCAACTTTATACCAGGCATCAACTGCTTTAGTGAATAATTGGAATATATGGCTTAAGTATTTATATATCTATATTTATAATTACTCCTGTTAACTATCTAATTTCTTCGGTTAGGAAGTTGGGTAAGGAAAATATTCACTAATAAATCACTTTCAAAATTCCCCTATATTCCTATTTTTATGATAGGGCTTTAAAAGTTCAAGTAGAGTGGAAGAGAATATGATACATTATTTGATTAGGAGATAGATGCTGAGAAAAGAACATATAACCCAGAATTAGTGCCTATCTGTGATTATAATCTAGAGTTATTAAACCTTGGGAAACATGTTTTAACATCATTTAGTTTCCTTTTTCAATGTGAAGTTCCAATTAAACTCTCCCCCACTACTTACAAGCTCATGGTTCTCTTTTTAAATGGCTTCATATCACAAATGCTCTTGCCTGGTAGCAATTATCTGTAGACGTTGGAAAAGAAAAAGAGAGGAAGTATGAGCCAGTACCAACGACCTCTCTTGACAGTTGCCTAATTCTTTGATGAAGTAGTAATTTGAGACAAACAGGCCCAATGTCCTGTCTAAATTCTTGTGACATAGAAGGAGAAAGACATTTCCCTTTACTGGAGAGGACCCAAGAAAGTTAGTGGGTTCTTAAACAAAAAGAAAAAAAATGAGATCTCTCCTGTACATATGTGTGTTTATGCACTTTTAAAAAAATATATTTGTTTATGCATTCTTATGTTTCTAGATAATGCTTCATCTATGAAAGGTTGTGAATGTGACCATCTATGAAAGCTCAAAAAATTTTAAATTAAAATGTTCTTCTGTTTTAGAGCTTGTATGATCTCTTACTTCTGCTTCTTTCTATTTTTCTTTGGTCTTTACCCCCTTTGCCTTTCCTTCCCTTTCTTCCTTCTCCTTCTTCCTCTCCCTCTGTCCCCACACCTTATCTTCTCTCAACAAACTTTCCTTGGGTGCACTAGTCCCTGGTTGCCAGTCTCAAAAATATAAATAAATAAATAAAATAAAAAATAAAGGAGGAAAGAGAGAAAACAACTAGGGTATTTTTTTGC
Organism: Uropsilus gracilis; assembly: GCA_004024945.1. Classification (NCBI taxonomy): domain Eukaryota; kingdom Metazoa; phylum Chordata; class Mammalia; order Eulipotyphla; family Talpidae; genus Uropsilus; species Uropsilus gracilis. Next base: position 14,401 of record PVHY01021583.1, read on the forward strand.
TTTTTTTTTTTTTACCTGATTTTGCTGGAAAAGTTTGTGGGGTAAATTTGAAGCAGAGGGCAACTATCTTACAGATAAGATACTTCAAGACATTTCAGAGTTCAAACCTCAACTTGACTTCCAGTTGCTATTTGAATGAATTCTTAGAATTTCAGAATGAGAAAACCGTTTCACAAAATGTATGGGGGTGGGAGGTGTCAAAATTTCGTGGCCTTGGGCAAATATATTCAGAGGCAGTCCCTTGGTCTCCTAAATTAAAAGGCTAAAGTGAAAATGGTAAGTGGCCCTGACCACACCAGCTATAGACTATGGCTACAGCTATGGCTACATAGTTCTCTTGGAACAGCACCTCAGGTCCCCTGAATCCAGAGCCACGCTTTTCAACCTTGGCTGCATATGCGAATCACCAAGGAGCTTCAAAAGTGACAGGTGTCTGGTGCAGCCTGCAGAGATGTGGGCTTAACTGGTACTGGGTGAGGCTGAATTGGATACTTTTTCCGTGTTCCTCTGGTGATTCTAACAGGCAACCAAGGTTGAGACCCACTGATCTTTCCTAAGTATTGTTTTGGCAAAAGGACCTAATCATGTCCCACTACAGTCCTTTTTCCTACCCTTCTCTTTCTTCCAGATGATCCTATTATTTTGTCCTGGATCATATCCCAACAGTTATTCAAATACAAAGCTTGAAAAGGTTGAGCTATGTGACCTTGCCTGGTCAGTGGGCAGAGGCAGGTGGAGGTGATAGGGGAAGAGTAGAAAAGTAGCGACCAGCTGACACCCCATCTGCCCAGCCTGCTTCACTGGATATGTGGTGGACTTCAAAACCAAACACTCCAGGAGTCGTCACAGTCACAGCAATCTTCTACCCAAATTGAAGTTTAAAGATTCTGTATATTCTCTGCTATACCCTGGAGCAGAAGCTAACCAACCTGAGAGCTAGCAAATGGCAAGTGTCTTTTGGAGTTGAAAACCCCTCGACAGGCCGGGCATGATGGCTCGTGCTTGTAAGCTTCAGTCTATGAAGCGGCAGGGGCCAGGGATCACGTTTCGAGTCCCACCTGGGACCCATAGCGAGACCTAGTTCCAAAAAAAAAAAAAAAAAAAAAAAAACAGCTGGGCGTGGTGGTGCGCGCCTGCAATCCCAGCTACCTGGGATTCTGAGGCTGGGGATTGCTTGAGTCTGTGGTACCCCGGGCAACAAGAGCCTGCAGTTCCATGGGCAAAAATAGCAAGACCTAGTCTCAAAAAAAAAAAGAAAAAAGAAAAAAAGAAAACCTCTCAACTACTGTACTGATGGGAGCATGAAACCAGGCTGGGGACCAGTCTGCCTCACCATTTAATGGCTCTTCCCTCAACTGTGAGACAGTCCTTCATTCCATTTGGTTGTGTGTGCAAAACTGAGTGTCAGATACCTGTTGGAGAAGGACAATAGTGAAAAAACAAACTTAAAAAGTTTTCCTTCGGAGAAGAATGATAGCAAGAGACTGTTTCAGAAGCCCAGGCCTTGAGCTGGACTTCCAGTCCATGTTGGTAACACCAGTGAGTGAGGTGTCTCAGGAGGGAGCTGCAGCCCACACCCCATCATACAAGGGGGATTTGGCTCTCAGATCTTGGGAGAAGCTTTGACCCTGCCTCCTGGAGAATGCACCAGTCAACCTGCCCAAGCTAGGTTGGTAGAGTCCCTTGTGGTTTTGTCACTGAGCACCACTTCCTGAGACAACGTGATCCTGCCATTGCTTCCTGAAAGCAGAAATACAGGCATTCCTATGAGCAGCCAACCAGCAAATACCCATGTGCACACCGGATCTAACTGTGCAGAAGGTAGTGGTCACATTCTAAAAGTTGGGAAGCCCCATTAATGTGTAACCAATCTTTTCCTGTGCAGACTTTCTTTCCCCTGCTCAAGTCACACAGTTCTACTTTCTACCCCAAACCCTGTGAATCAAGATGTTAGGGGAGGTACCATGTTCCCTGCCCCCCTTGGCAAGTGGTGCAGCTGAACAGCCAGGTGAAGCTAAGAAGCACAGGAGGCAGGTGGGCTAAGGAAGAGCACTCTTGCTCCTGTGGCCCAACGTGCACCTGGCACTGCTGGCAAGGAGACAAGGAAGGAGACACATGAATGAGAGACATCTGGAGAGGTTGACAAAGATGTGATATCTCCTTTTTTCCTGACTTTCTGGGACTTACTTCAGAATCTGCTTGCTGTAGCACTAGTCCATGAGGAGATGGATAATTTTGTATCTTTTCTGGGGAAAGTATTATCTTTTCTTGTCTTAGGCACACTAATTCTATTCAAGATCTTTTATACTGAGTTTATCTTTATGTGGCAGATGGCAGATCCCTTTAGAGCATGCAAGTTTGGAGGCACCTGGGTACCCCTCTGTCATGCTAACAAAGAGTTCACTTTCACAATATACAAACTCTCTTTTTCAGCTGTAGCCAATTGTTTCTGAAGCAGGCAGTTCACAGTTTCTGGAAAGAAAAATACAGATGGTACTTTATGCTTCAGGACACAAAAACTTGAGTGACACAGTCCTTGTTATCATATATTAATTTTGTGATGAATTCTAGGATCATTCACTTTGGAAGTACTACCAATTAGACTATTAGACCTTTTAATTATGTGTAAACTAGAGACCAGATTATTCCGCTGTTTGTCCTAGGAGGCTGGGAAATCCATTTCTCAAACATTGGAGCAGGGTGTCCTGTGGAATTAATTTTGGGCAGTGGGTACATGCCAAAGATTCCAATGTTCCGTGACCTTATAGTCTATGGAGAACAGAAATACTTCAAGTACAGATGCCAGGGCTGTGTTGTGTATAATACAGGAGAAAAGATGCAGAATTAAATGACTTCCTAAGATGCCCAGTCAAATTCATGTTGCCACCAAAGCTGGGGAAACCAAACTCTCTGAACTGATATATCTTTGGCTAAAGTTGCTCCCATCAAATGGGGTCCTGCCCATGTTTGCTAGGGACTTATTGCAGATGAATGTAGCAAGAAACCAGGATGGAAAGAAGTTGACTGTATGGCCAAGAAGATGTCAAAGAGATGTTCATGATCTGGTCAGCAGTGAAGACTATGACACCTGAAATAGGGAGCTAATTTTAAGTTAGGTGAGGCTTGGCTGGACTGGAAGGCCGTCATTACACCTGAGAGAGGAATGCTTGAAGGGTGGAGGGTTATTTTGTTTTTGTGTATCATTGTAATCCTCAGTTAAAAAAAATTGAGTTAAAAACTTGGTTTCTATTCCCTTACTGATCTATGCAAGGTTCTTCACATATTTTACCTTTTAGTTTTCCTTCTATTACCTCCAAACCCTAATTCTATTTCCACTGCCCCTGTAACACCCACTCTAATGTGTTTACTATATCTTTGTCTGTGCATAATACCTTCTTGCAAATGGTTTCTTATTTTTATAATGATTGTATCTTTACTAAATAGTAATGTGCTATAAATCCTGTTATTTCCCATGTTTTCCCTTATTTCTAGGTTTTTAAGATTCTGGTTGACATTTCTGTAGTTTTTGATAGTTACATATTTGCCACAGTTCACTGATCCATTTTTCTAATGATAAACACCTAGGTGGCCTTCAACATCTAGTTACCCCCAAGAAATCCCAACCTCTGGAAGAATCTCCTTGAAACATCCATTGTGGAGTTTTACAGGTCATAGGACATGTGCATGTTTAGTGCAACAACTGCTGGATTGCTCCCCTGGCTGGTGCAGCTAGATGACACTCCTTCTATCAGTGCCCTAGACTTTCATCTTTCATACGCTCAGCTGGACCAGTATCTCCTTTTTGACACTGGTCATTCTTAGTCTAATACAGAAAGTTAGAGCAGAGGCAAGAAGTGGTGGGCCCTTTACGAGTGCCACAAGAAAAGGAATGCTTTAAAAGAACTGTGCAGGAACAGATACTAAGATGCAACATACAGGCATTTACCCCTGGAATACTACTAAGGTGTAAAAAATAAAGATGAAAACTTACCATTCAAGGAGATTATGCTATATGAAAGGAATCAATTGGAGAAAGTCAAATGTCATATGGTTTCACTCATTTGCAGACTATAAAGGAAAAAAGGCAAATGAACAAACAAAACAAAGCCTTAGGCTCTGGTAATAGAATGGTGGTTACAAAGGGAAGGAGGGGGGCAGGGATGGGGCTGATTGGTTGGTATTGGATAGTAACTGGGCAGTTGTTAGAGGTGAGCATGGTGGGAGAGACACAATTGTTGAGGTGAGCAAATGTTTGCTTGGAACAAGCAGGCTGTAAACTCATGTTGCTGCCATAAAAAGAAAAAAATATGGAATCTCTGGGACCTTTGGTAGATATTTAACATTACCAAAGCAAAAAAATGTGGTATATATACACAATGGAATACTGCTCAGCAATCAAAAAATATAAACTCACAGTATTTGCAGTAACATGAATGGAGCTAGGTTTACACTAAGCAAAATAAGTCATAAGGAAAAGGAAAAATATCAGGTAGTTTCACATATAGGTGGGACATAGGTAAAACAAACCAAAGGTGAGGAAAAAAATAAAACTTGCAAGCAAACCATAGATTTGCATTAAAATCTATTTTAACTCAATAGAGGAAGAAGGAAAGGTGTCAAACCAGGGCATGGAAGAGCACAAGAAACTATGGTGACAGTTCATGGGTCCTGTGATAGTGGGAGAATTATGACTACACATAAATTTTGTACACACAGTTATTATATAAAAATAAACAATGATGGGCCGGGCATGGTGGCTCATGCATGTAAGCTTCAGCCTATGAAGTGGCTGGGGCTAGGGATCGTGGTTCAAGTTCCGCCTGGGGCCTGTAGGGAGACCTAGTCCCAAAAAAATAGCTGGGTGTGGTGGTGCGCGCCTGTAATCCCAGCTACCTGGGAAGCTGAGGCTGGGGATTGCTTGAGTCCGGGCAACGAGAGCCTGTGGTTCCATGGACAAAATAGCGAGACCTAGTCTCAAAAAAAAAAAAAAGATGTAAAAGTTTTAAAAAGCAAAAAGGGCTTCTATGTATTTTTTTTTTGTACAAAGATCCCATTCAATATTGGCTCCCACTCTCCATATTTGGTAAATTTGTGCTAACTGGGCCTGAAACATGATTTAGTACAGCTGGGGACATGCCTCACCATGCCTGGGAGTGTTGAGAGAGAAGAGGTGGAGCTGCAGGACCACAGTATCCAGCTGTCTACCTCCCTGTCTTCCACATCACCCTAGTTGTGCCCAAATTAAGTGGTATGTGAAAGCAACAGTTAGTTCCAACAGTGACCATGTGCAAGAGGGCTTGCTACACAAAGTGTGGTCCTCAGACTAGCAGCTGAAAGATCACCTGAATGTTGCTTGTCTAAAAATGTGAACCTTGGGACCCTCCCCAGACCTGCTGAATCAGAACCTGACATTAGCAAGACCCCCATGGGATTCTCCAGCGGTTAGAGCTCAGGAAGCACTACTTCATCTTTGCCAAACATTTTCACATAAATTGTCTTACTTAGTGGGGTGTGGTGGCATACGCCTGTAATCCACATGCTGGGAAGCAAGAGGCCAGGGATTGCTTGCTACCCCGGGCAACATAGTAAGACATGGTCTTGAAAAAGCATCCGGGTACAGTGGTGGGCGCCTGTAAACCCAGCTACCTGGTAGGCTGAGGCTGGGGATTGCTTGAGTCCACGGGATTGGGACTACCGCAGGCAACATAGCTAGACCTAATCTCAAAACAAAAACGAAAACAAACAAACAAAAAACTGTCTTACTTAGGGCCGGGCACGGTGGCTCGTGCTTGTAAGCTTCAGCCTATGAAGCGGCCGGGGCTAGGGATCACGGTTTGAGTCCCGCCTGGGGCCTGTAGCGAGATCTAGTTCCAAAAAAAATAGCTGGGCGTGGTGGTACGCGCCTGTAATCCCAGCTACCTGGGAAGCTGAGGCTGGGGATTGCTTGAGTCTGTGGTACCCCGGGCAACGAGAGCCTGAGGTCCCACGGGCAAAAATAGCAAGACCTAGTCTCAAAAAAAAAAAAACCAAAACTGTCTTACTTAAACTCTTCCAAGCACCCCAGCTTTCCTTGGGGATAGTTATTACATAACTCCCATGCCTCACTGAGGAAACTAAGGCTGGGCAGGTAAAAGTGACCAGCTCAAGAGTACCCAGAGAAGCCCAGTGCAAACATATTTTCAGACACTGCAACTGTCTATCAAGATCATCTTTTGTTGAAAGTTCCTTAACCCCATGGACCTAGTCCCAAAAAAATAGCTGGGTGTGGTGGCACATGCCTGTAATCCCAACTACCTGGGAAGCTGAGGCTGGGGATTGCTTGAGTCTGTGGTACCCCGGACAACATGAGTCTGCGGTTCCATGGGCAAAAATAGCAAGACCTAGTCTCAAAAAATAAAAAAAGAAAGGAAAAGAAAATACAAGTCCATACTTTTAAGTTGTAAAAACTATTGTTACTGATGTGCAGAGATGGTGATGATGAAGTTTTAAAAATCAGGTTACAGAATAGTTATTTTATTATATATAGAGAGGGGGAAGTCATAGGGTAAGACACAAAAAAGAATGAAAAGTACCAAAAATGTTAATATGGTTAATTGGGGGCAATTGGGTTATGTTTCTTGCATTTTTTCTTCTTTATGATCATCTATTACTTTTCTTTTTTAAAAAAGGTAAGAACTCAATTTTCACTTTGTAAAAAGAAATGTTAACTGCATGTTGCTGCTAGTTGGAATTTAACAGAAACACTTAACCACTTAAATAAGCTTCACATCTCTTGGAGAGATTTAAAAAAGAGCAAAATGGAGAGTAAAGAAATGTAAATGTTACCTAAAATACCCTAATGTAGAATGTAGGACTTTATAGAGTGGTTCAAATTGGGTTCTCTATATTCTTAGTGAACCATGCAACCATTGGTGCAATAGCCAGGACTGGATCAAGGTCAACTCCCTTCCTTCCTATTATATATTTATTTCCAAGGCAGAGAACTTAGCAGAGTGCTTTTTTTTTTGAGAGGGGGAGGGGTCGTGGGACAGGGTATGCAGTGGCGGATACTTTTCTTCCAGATTCATATATGTCTCAGTTTTCCAAGACTGAAAAAGAAATTTCTTACTCCAACTTTTCTTTCAAAATTTTCTGTTTCATCAACTTTTCTAGACCTCTTACCTGGTACCTTCTCCCAGCTGTTTTACATTTTTTTTTTTGAAAAAATAGAGACAGAATGCTTATAAAATAAATATTTTTGCAAACTATGGATGACCTTCCAGAGTTGAAACAATTACACACTCACTATTTCAGTTGTCTTTTTGAAGTGTAGCAACCTACCTCAAATTCAAGGGCACCCCCACCCCCCACCCCTGACTTCACCACTCCTTCCATCCCCCCACCAGGAGACAGGAGCAGGGTTGGGGGCAGTTGGGTGCAGGGGAGACAGGAAATGTGCTGTGCAGGTTACTCTTTCATTTATTCTTCATGCTTTTGTAAGTCTCCAGCTGGAGAGAAACTGCACGGAGACTGCTCATTTCTGCTCTGGGTTATGTTAGCTGATTGACTAGGACTGGGAGGCTCTGGGTGGTTCAGCTTATGTGTCATGAATCTTGGAATCTTGGCTGTGTCAGTTGGTATGCCTCAGTTTCCCCACGTGGGCAGTGCCCCTTCAAATATTCTTGATTCAGTTTAGCCTAAGCTCCTCTGCCCAGTGGCTGGTTTTCAAGAAGAGAAAATAGAAACGTCAAAACTTTAAGAGTTAGGCGTGAAGCCCCACAGCAACACCACCCCAGATTCTACTGGTCAAAGTGAGTCACGGGGTCATGCCTAAGGCAACAATTGCGGGGAGCAGACTTCATCTTTTGATGCAGGAGAGGCAAAGTCACATTGGCAAAGGTTATGTAGAGCAGTAGGGGTTATTGTAACCATGACCACCTTTCGAAATAATCTACTCAACATAAAGAGTTAAAACAATTTTTAAAATGTTTTTAATGAGCTTTCAAATTAGGGTAATTAGCTTAATGGAAATAAGGAATAAGTCACTGGTCAGAAGGGATTTTTTTTTTTTCCTAAACCATCTGACACTTTCACTCTCAGAGTCAGCCCTTCCTTGTCTCTCATCTCCATCTTTTTGTCACATTACACTGAGAATCTTTGGGAGGGGACAGGGGACAACATACATGAAAGAAGGCCCCGCTCTGTCACTCTTTGCCAGTATTTCACCATGTGGTGGTTCCTTCTCAGTCTCTGGGCTGGGCCAAGGCCCCACCCTCAGTTCCCTTATTTCCTGTTCTTTGCTCTTCCTAGGATTTTACCCACTCCCCAGGTTTCAACTGCCACAAACACCCTACTGACTCCCAAATTTGAATCTCCAGCCCAGACCTTTGGCTCCTGAAATTTGGGCATCTCTGGTTGTAGCATAGGCAATGTCATCTCTACATATCTGCAGGGTGAATGACTTTTCAGGGTTTTTCAGCTTCTGCCATTAGCTTCTATGACTAGCACCTCTACGAGGTGTTGTGTCCTTCCCATGATTGTGCATGCAAGGCCCAGTGGGTGTGCACATATTGTGAGTGGGCACATGTGGGTCTAGGAGGTGAGGATAAAAGGGCAACGTCCCATGGAGGAGGGTGGAGGTAGAGAGACTGTAAGGAGAGCACAGAGAGAACTTGAAAAGAATGAGAGAGTACAAGAGTGAGGCAGAGAAAGAGTGTCAAATTTCCTGGGGCTCTGGGAGTTTGCCTGCTCCCAGGCCCCCAAGCCCCCTTCCTAGCCTGCCTGCTTGCCATACAACTGGCCCAGCCTCTCTGCTTGGTGTGCCTGGTTCCCTGAGAGCACATTAAAGACTGTATAATGCATCAAGAGCACAGACATTCTTCTTTAATGGCTAGAACCGATGATGAACCCACCCAGATTGGGATGCTAGCACTACAATGTCCAAGATCAAATTTGGCATTTTCTTCCTTCCCACCAAAACCTGCTGTCCTTTCCTTGGGCAACAGTGTCATCTTTTTGTCAGGTTTCATCAAGTGAATCAACCCAGAAATCCAGTAGTTTCTGACATCTTTCTCCCTCACACCCACACCAAATTAATCACCAAATCCCACCCTTAATGCTTGTGGCTGCTTCCCTTTATACCCTACCTGTTAACATTGTGATCAAGCCAGTTCAGAGCATCTGGAGTCCCCAAAATGCTCTCTATTCTCCATCTCTTCCCCTGCTCAGTCCAGTTGCTAGATCAACTGGGGAAGCCTTCCCTCAGCCCTCTCAGAACACTCTGTGCACAGCCCCTCCTGTCCTGGG